>JAJJKE010000098.1:0-120957 GCA_022376655.1 Xylariomycetidae sp. FL0641
TTCTCGCAATAGCCAAAAAGTTATGTCATTTAACCGCTTTTTAAATAAAGGAACGCAGCGGTAAAATCTATTATTATTATCGTTACTATTATAAAATAACGCCGTCACAAAGTATATTTTCTATCCTAAAGTAGTTTCTATAGTATTTATTTAGTTTATTAAAAATGCCACTCGGCAAAATAAGCGCCCTTTTTGCAAAAAAACCTCTTACAAGCCCTATACTTAAAACAGCTTATTCTAACCTGCTTAAAAACAAATAATAAAGGTAACCCGTTATATCTCTTAACATCCTTCGCTTTACGGGCACACACGTGGCAGCTACCTCTCGCAATAGTCTCTCTATGGTTTATCCGTTTTAATTTATGTTCCTTAAAGCTTGCCCCTTTATAAATATTATATATAACTTCGCTATTATTACGGAGATAAATAGCCGGCTTAAAGAACACTTCGGTAATCTTATTAAATAGCTATTAACGGTACTAGGCATAATCGATATACGGGACAATAAGAGGGCGGTTTTTACATAACTCTCGCTACGCAAAAAAACTATTTACAAATGCTATGCCTATAAAAACGCAGGTTAGTTAGTATTTTTTTTTATATAATAAGCAACTTACTAAAAAAAAAATCATAAGCAACTGCCTGCTAAAGCCCCCTCTTAATTCGTTTATAAGACTAAGTAAAGTTTAAGCAAAACTAGTCTCTTATATTAACGCTGTTTATATTATAGTTATAAGCGTTAATAATTACCGATATCAAGAGTATCTTTCGGGCTTAGCCGTGGGCAAAAAGCATGGTTTTTGTTTTTTTTACCGCTATGCGTTAATTTAAGTTTTCCCGTGGTTTTTTCCGGTCTCTTTATATCGTTGGTTCGATGCCTTTAAAATATATACTTAATAAGCAAACCACGTTATTATCTTTTTATACTAGCTAGTTAACAAGACCTTCTAATGTTACGAAAGAGTATAAATTACCCTATTACAAGCTATTAGCTTAGTCTTTTAATAAGCTAAATGCTAACGATATTTTCAAAATAGTGCTAAGTCTTACTATTTCTATAGCAACTATATTAAGTCTCTGGCGTAAGTAAGTTAATAAATTAACGGTTATAAAAAGGTTATCAATAAACACGTAATATCGCAAGGTTAGCAGCGGCGGCGTAAATAAATAAAAGAATAAACAAGCAACTATACCTTATATAAAAGCAAGTTCGGGCTTTTATTTTTTAATAAGTGCTATGCCTATTAGCCATTTCTATAGCTAGGAATAAAAAACCTAAGCGAAAAAAAAGCCATTAATTATTAATATCTAAGCCTTAATACCTCTCTTAATAAGTTTATTATCGATTTTAACGGTGTCTTTGCTTTTTCCCTTATACCGGGTCATAGCCTCGTCAACTATAACTTACCCCCCTATCTTTAACTAAATTTATAAGTTAGCAGCTTAGAGAACGTTATCCTAGGATTTTACCTTATTAAACAATGTATTTAAGCTAGACTTAAGATCTTATATATAAAGGTTACGGAATAAGATAACAAACCGACGGCGGGATATTAAGCGGGCCAAACTAGTAAGGTTTTAATAATGTAAATTTATAAACTAGAGATGTTTAAAGTTTTTTTTTAAGTATATGCTAGCCCATATTAAAATAACGAAAAATAAATATATCTCTACCGCGGAAGTAACAAAGTTAGCAAGGAAATATTCGCTAAGTTTACTAGTCTTCTTTTAATAAGCTTCCCTGCGAATTTTAACTTTCTTTATAGTCTATTTTGCCTATTACTTAGCTAGCTAAACCGGGAAAAATAATAAAAATAGGTCAAACAGAGAGACAAGTAAGTCAGTGTTAATTTTAGGAAGCCACTACTTAACCGAAAGTGTGAGGGGGGCATCGTAAACGCGGTTAAAAAACTACTATTTCTCTAAGTCTTTATTAAACCACTAAATAAGGTTTAGCTTGCGGTAGTTTTATTAGGCAATAAGTCTCTTAGCTAACTTGTTTTTAGTCTCTTTAAGTTACGAAAGCTCCCATTTTAAATGCTTAGGCGGTAAGTTAAGTAATTTAAGAAGGTTAAGAAAGTTAACACCGCAACGCTTAAAAAGGTTTTCGTTTTCGTTATTAATAAGCGGCGTAAATAACGTAAGTAGCTTTAAAGACTAAAAAAATAAAAACGCAAGTGCCGGGGGAAAAGGGTCGGCAGCAAGGCCACGGCTATTAACTAGCTTTCTTAGTGGAAAAGCCTCGTTAATAGTACGTCCCTTCCCAAATGCAAGGCGCTTCGGGCGGCCCTATAAGCGGGTTAGCATTGGCCTCCTACTCTTATTAGTATTAGCGATAGCTTTATTTTTAAAATTAGTATTTAATTAGTAGCAAAGCTCTCGGAGGTTTTTAAAATCGGTATTAGACGCTATATCACCGAATAATAAGTGGTTGGTGTTTATATCGGATTCGGAATCCCAGGGATTAGTTATAAAGGTTATTATTAATAGCGAATTAATGTTATTAGTATTAGTAAAAGTAGTATTACTTAAAGGGTTAAAGAAAAGTAGCAAGTTTGCAAGCATTTTCGTTATTGTTATAAAATGGGCTTAGTTAGGCTATTAAAGGCTAATAGAAATGGTTGCAAAAACGGCGTTATAGTAGGTGAGACCTTCTATCGAAGGTTTCACTGAAAAGCTGGAAGGCAGCTGGGCATGCACCTAGATTATATGGGAAATTAGGGGGGTTAGAGCGTGCACCTAGGATTGCTGATATACTGCCCTTCTGCGGAAGTATTATGGGGGGCGCTAAAATGCAAGTAGTTGGTGCTTAAGGGGATATGGCGCGGCGTTATTAGCAGCGTTCTGGCCGACCGCGGGGCACGGCGGGCATCTGCGTCGCACCGACCCGCTAAAGAATCAATATATCTGTTTTCGTATCACCACATTCATCAGTTGCCAACTGCCCATGTCACATTCCACGCCCCCCTATGTTACCTGCCTATCGAGGCAGCGGGGGCAGCCAACAGCGAGGGCAGCCAGCAGCCAACAACCTACAGCCTACAGCCAACAGCCTACAGCCTACAGCCTACAGCCAACCACCACCCAGCCACCCGCCCTTTTGCCTTGTCTCGCCCCGCTTGCTCGACATCTGGGCTGCGTCACGGGCGGCTAAGGAACACACAGCCCCAGGACTCATGCGCGCGCGTCGCGTCGTACCACGGGTCTTGATCATGAATTTCTAAGACCGGTTAATCCATGCAAGTACAAGTACTTGTCGTGCGCATCCCGGGAAGTATCGGTGGGCTGGTCAGATGGTGTGATTTCTCCATGCAGGCTGCCGGTGAGCTCGTAGGTGCGCGATAAGCCGTGAGGCTCACAAAACAGGCATGGGGGCGAGCACATAGCAGTTGGGGGCAGATTCGGAAGGGACGCGAGTCCAGGCATGTCTGTACTCTTCCCATCATCTCTTCCTCGCCGTGTTCCTGCTTTGAGACCGTCAACATTGCCTCAAGCCTCGCCGCGATTCCCCTCTCGCCATTGACTTGTCATGGACGCCCGGTTCGACCTTTCGCCAGACGAGGAGTCGTCCACGAAACAATTCCTCTACCGCCAACTGTTTGTTACTCCACCCGCAACATCCCCTTCTGACGTGAGCCTCGAGGGCAAGACGGCTGTTGTGACTGGGTCCAATATCGGGATTGGCCTCGAATGCGCGAGTCAGCTCTGCGATTTAGGAGTCGCAAAAGTCATCCTTGCCGTTCGCGATGAGGCCAAGGGTGAGTCAGCGAAGAGCAGGATAGCTCAAGATCGTAACGTCCCGGCTGGTCTTCTCGAGGTCTGGAAGCTCGACATGGCTGAGTACCAGTCCATAACCGCGTTTTCAAAGCGTGCAGAAGCGTTGCCAAGTCTGGATATCTTGGTTTTGAATGCTGGGATACGCAGAGCTGCGGAAACGTTCAACCCTTCCACTGGATACGAAGATGATATCCAAATCAACTTCCTATCCACGATTCTCCTCACGCTACTATTGCTGCCCGTCATGAAGTCCAAAAAGAAAGGTTCAGAGCCCGGTCGGATTACCCTCGTCTCGTCCGACTCATCGAGATTAGCCAAGCTCGATGAAAGGACGAGGTACCCGATGCTACCTGCATTCAAGGAGAGTCAGGGAGAACGGTTCGATAGCGCGGAGCAGTATAACAAGTCCAAACTCTTGGTTCAGCTCACCATGCTGAAACTCACGGAACTCGTGCCTCGTTCCTTGGCAATCATCAACATGGCCACGCCAGGCTTCTGCCGCGGAACTGGCATCACGCGTGACCTATACAGCCCCCTCGTCGCATTTATCCAAAGCCATATCACGCGCCTTTTTGGTCGATCGCCAGCTGCCGGGGCCAGGGTTATTGTCAACGCTGCTGCCAAACAGGGACCTGAATCGCACGGGCATTGCATTGGTGATTGCATGCTGAAACCGTAAGTGTTCGGACTTCTAGTGCAATGACTGTCAGCTTACCACCCATCAGTATGGCTGGCCTCGTCTATACCAGTGAGGGACGGGATCTCTCAGAGTCCTTGTGGGAGGAGCTGATGTCTGAATTTGCCTTCGTTGGGGCTCGAGACATTGTCAGAGACCTGAATAACTGAAAGCTCGCTACCGAGATGTGAGTTCTTGCCCAGGTTCGTGTCTAAAGGTAGCGTCAAGAGGCAGCGTCGTTGATAAATCCTAATGGATAAGAGCTGCTGGCTCGTGACAGTCCGCTGTCGGCTTGGGTCTACGGAAAAACAGATAATGTGCATATTCCCTTATCTTTCACATGTACTCCAGTGCGTGAACAGATGAACGTTCATCGGATAGCGAAACGATCGCGTCCAAAGCATGATAACAACTGCTGCGCTCGTGGTTGCTGACAAGTTAGAAGTCTGCCCTCGCTACAGACTTAGCTGATGCGCACAATGTGCAGAGAATCACCTTCCTCCAGCTTCAGCCAGGGGCGACTGCGCAAGTGTATGCCATCTACAGGACCTCCGCCATCTCTTGTATGTGCAGCCGCGATGATGTTACCGCGACCGCTCCGTAGCGCATTGCGTTCCTCCAACTTCTTCCGTGACCTGACTGGTGGCTCAAATACATTCACGACGATGCATTCCATTCTACCTAGGTCTTACGACTACGCATGCTCTCGTCGGCCTAGGCGTGCTTTCCACGTCCACGTTCCTCTTAAGACTCTGTATCATCATCCTCGTCTATCTGCAACCACCGCAGCTGTCCCGACATGCGCATACATCACCGAGCGGCAAGCCAGCATGGGCCGTGGCAACCGGCTCACCCGCCGGAATCGAGCTAGCCTTCGCCCAGCAACCGGCTCAACGTCTACAGGGGCGCACCCACGCGAAGCTCCGCCGAGCCAACAAGGCGCAGCTCTTCCCCGGTCGTGTCCGCAAAGTGCCCGTCGCGGTGGCGGGCACACGCCGAAGTCGACCGGGAAGCTAGCCCGGAACCCCTACCGGTCATTAGACTTCACGGCCGGCCATCTGGCGGCCCTGCGCACGTCAACACCGCGGAACCCCCCCTGCCTTCGTCCAGCGCCGCGGAGCGAGCCACGCGGAACCTGCACCGGCCGGAACGCGCCGTTCCCGGTGCCGGGTGCGCCGTCGCGCAACGGGCCCGTCGCTGGCCGGTCGTCAACCTGATGATGACGGCCGACTCCTCCCGCGGCAAGCAGCATGGCGCTGCGACGCCCGCGCACCCCGCGGCCGGACCCGGTCGGGGTGTGGGGGCCCGGGTCACCGGGGCCCGGGGCCGTGACATTGGTCAAGGCGGCGCTGGCGCGGGCTGGGCATGGACCACGCAGTCGTGGCTGGCTAAGTAGCTACTGGGCACATGCGGTCCAGCAGGACCTGGCTGCCTGGCTCTCTGCTGTTCTGCCGAGATGGGTCGGGAATAAGGTAGCGACGGATATCATGTCCGGGAAAGAGAAAGAGAGAGAGAGAGAGGGCAGTGACGATGAGGCGAGCGGCACGAAGGAGTTGTGAATGGTGTCACTTGTCTATCGATACTTGAGTAAGCTAAGTACCCTTCAATTCAAGCAAACTCAGTTCACGGTCAACTTTCGTTCTCCTGAATCCTCAACATTACAGCCGGATTCCCGTGGCGTGCCCGCCAGGAGTGGGGTGAGAAGAGGCTAGTAGGAAAATATCAGGGCGAATCGAGGGGGATCAACACGACGGTATTCTCAATGGAAGCAGCTACCCAAACAAGAACAGGGAAAAAAAAAAACTTCCATCTCACTCCATCCTCAGAGACCACGAGATGCATAAATGGGTATCAGGGGACTCGATTACTGTAGACATATGACCATAGGTCTACCGGTGCATGGTACTTTATGCTACCAGGGAAAGAAACGAAGAGTCAACAACCGACTCGGGCATATCCAGCACCGCTCCCGGTTCTCATCGCCGACGACCAATCGTTGAGCGGACCACGTCGGGAATGATGGCCTGCTTACACAAATTGCCACTTCTACGGCAGAAAGTGCACTTGGAGTTGCCTTTGACCCATGAACAGGATTCGTTACCGGCAAAGGAACATGCCAGGCACCGACGTTGAGCGGCGTACCGCGTCCTGTCAGGCGGACTTGCTGCCAATTCCTCTTGGTCTCCCTCCGGCTCTTCGCTTCTTCGCCCTAGCGTTACTGACTCCTCAGACCAGTTCTCCTCGATCCTTTGCCCTGCTGTCACTGACTCCTCAGCCGAGCTTTCTTCGGGGCTTGGGCTTCCCGTCAGGTAGCTTTTGACGGGCTTTATTTTACCAGATCGCCTTCTTCTCAACAATGTTTCTATCAGCCCCTGGATTTTCAGCTGTGCTACTGCATGTTGCTCAGTTTTCTCTCCTCGTCCCTTGTCGGGCTGGGGGCAGTCAGAGAAGAGGGACTGGTAAGTGGGCGAGCTGCTCTAGCGATCGCGCTCCTGGGCCTCAGGATAGTAACAACCACCAGCCACCACCAAGTTCATGCGGGTGAACTGGACCTTGAGCACCGGAGACTTCTTCGTTGGGAAAGCACTGATCTGGTCGGGTGTGATCATGACCTCTTTCCCTTTCTTCTTGCCGGTGCCGCTGGTGGAGTTGCCGCCAGTCTGACCGGCGGAACCGGACTGCTTTCCGTCGCCTTGTCCACCAGCCGCCGATATGGTCCCATCACCGTCTTGTTGGTTCGCAGGGCGGCTTCCTTCGGCGGGCATCTCAACGTCCCAAACACGGACGGTGTTGTCTTGGCCGCCAGAAACAAGCACCGTACTCTCGACGCTGAAGCTGAGAGACCAGATACCACCACGCCCGTGACCGCGACAGCGCTTGATTCGTGTTGCCTTCTCGATATCCCATAGTATGATGTTGCCGCCAATATCTGCGGACGCGAGTATTTTGCCGTTAGGAGCGCATTCTAGGGCCGAGATGTAATCGGTGTGACCGGTGAAGATGCGAACGCAATTGCCACTAGCGACCGACCACATCCGAATGGACTTGTCGGTCTCGTCGGATGCCGAGAAAACGTATACGCCATTGGGGTGCCAGGTCACTGTCGAGACGGCCGTATCATGGCCAACTAGAAGGCGTAAGGCTGATGCATGGTCTTGCGACCAAACACGGACAGTCTTGTCCCAGCCACCAGTGAGAAAGTAGTGGCCATGGGGACTCCATGACAAGCTAGTGACAGGACCATCATGGCCTTTGTAGATGCAGAGGCATGTCCACATCTCGAGCGACCATAACCGAACATGTCCGTCTGCTGAACAGGAGAGGAGCAACTGGGCACCGGTCTCAGGTTTCGGATACTCTTCTTCGAGAATGTTACGGTCTAAATTGGCGACAGCATCCGAAAAGGCCACGGAGTAGACCGGGGCGGAATGGCCAATCAATTTGCGGTTGTTCACCTTGAGATCTTTCTCGTTTGCCAGTGTTGATTTCAGCGGCTTGCCGTCGAGAGACCAGACTCGGATATACGATTCTGTGGTTCCGGCAGCTACAAGTTGTTGGTCTCTGGAAAAGTCCAAACAGGAGATACTGATCTTCGTCAGCGGACATCGTGTGGTACGGACGACTGACACTTACGCTCCGAGATGATTATGGAACGTGAACATGCAGACAGAGACGCCTGGTCCAACGCCACCTGTGCGGCCCTCGATTCGAAATCGGTCGCGGTTCTCTCGTACCTTCTGCATCTCTACCACAACGTCTCTGACACGAGATGGTGGGTAAGGAATGTCGGTGCGCTGGGGAGAGTCTCCGGACTCCTTCTTAACGGGATGCATGGAGTTGAACTCGTCTACCAGTGAAGGCACACCGTCGCGCGGAGGGTGCAGCTTGTCTTCGTCTTCGAGTTCGGCTGCCACGTCACCTCGAAGATCGGGTTCCATGGGTAACGGACCGAGCTTGAGAGCAGCCGAGTTGTCCAGTATATCGCGGTTCGAGAGTCCGCTGCGGTTGGTATGGCCTGGAATGCCCTCCTGAATGTCGACGTCTTCCAATTCCTGGTTGCGTGCTCGTCGGTAGATGGCCTCGAAGCTGAAGGGTTCAATGGGGCCTCGGTCAACCGAGTCGACGCGGCAGTACTGCTGTATTATGTCGAGAACAACGGCTCCGCACTGGTCCAGCTCACGCTCGAGGTAGTGGAACAAGTGACCGATTAACGACTTGTTGATAGGAATGACGTAACGGTTTTCGAGGTACAGCTTGGCAAGAGAGTTCTCGCGAACATGGGGGGCCAAAGTGATGGTTGCTAGATTCTTGAGCTCATCGGAATGGGTGCTCTCAAACCGCTTGCGCGTCTTCTCCAGGAACTCTTGCGCATGCACCTGCGAACCCTGACTCACAAGTCTCAGGTAGGAGTAGACAAAAAGCGGCCACAGGACTTTTCCGAGCTCGAACTACTCCCCTGTTAGAATGTCTTGCCGAAACCATGGCCCACGATGTATGGTACGTACCTTGTAGAGGTCGATGCCGTTATCAACCCATCTAGCGAAGTTTTGAAAGGAAGTCAAGTACTTTCCAGCTGGGAAGAATTTGTCAGATATCGAGTCAGCACTGTTCCGAGGCCGACCAGCTTCATCAACATCCTTGACTTCCTGCCGAAAGATCTCTTCAGTGCGTTTGTAACCCTTCTTAAGAAGGTAGTCGGTCACCTATGACGATGAAAGGTCAGTGACAATCCAGTTTGGTATGTACGGGGCGAAAGCAGAAATATGAACAGGAGGGTCATGGAAGGAAGCTGCATGCATCAGAAGGGTTGAACAGTCGGTGTGACCCAAGGGTCTACATATAGGCGTAAATAACAGGGTGTAAAAGTAGATAAGGCGCCGGCGGTTGGGTACATAGTACTACCACGGCACAGGACAGCGCCGGGTCGCGATCCTTTTCCAGATCTTCAAGTGTGGGGGGTGAAGTGTGATGCTGTGTGATGGTTTGCTCACGCTGGTTTTCAAACCTTTACCGTAAGATCACCTGCTGAAAGTGATCGGAGGGTTGGGTGGCCAGCGGGCAGCGGGTGGGAGCTCGAGTCAACGACAATAATGGTCCCATGCATGTATTGCTCGGATGACCCAAGGTTGTAGAGGAAGAGGGGGGAAATGCGACAAGGCAACTGAAAGATAGACAACAGAAAATTCAGAGCCAAGGCTTACGATCTGGTTAAGGTTTTGGTTGTTCGGAGCAGCCTGAGAAGAAGAAGAAGTCGAGTTCGCCGTTGCGCCTGGTGTGGTGGCCTGTTGTTGCGGCTGGGGCGTGAAGCTAGCACCAGATGCGCCTCCAGCGCCGGGCGCGCCACTGTTGGACATGGCGGTTCCGACCAACGCGCCAGTCAGGTAGGTAATGTAGGAACTGATATAAGTGCTTCTCTTGGCTATTCAGGGCGCAAGGGCGCAAGAACGCGATGTTGTCACTGTTTGGAGGTGGTAACGCGGATGGCTTATGGGAGAAATTGAGATGTAGGCGACAAAGATGTAGGTGGGAGTTGAGGCTCAAATGTACCTAGCGACGCAGCGATGGAAGGGTCGTCCAGGCTGCGCCAAGCCTTTTAGGTTCAAGTCTGAACCCGACTTCCAGTGGTACGTACCTCGGGGTACTGCACCTCCTGCCTTCGACAACCTAGCGATACTGTGACACACTCCACGTAGCTCTTGTACAGGTTAAACTCCTCTCTACCGTATAGTTACCAAGAATTCTCCTGGTATCGTCTTACTGAAAACTTTCCCATTATCCATGCCTCTACGTGCCGATCACAAGCAGAATCCCGAAGAGGTGCTCTGAGCATCAGTTCGGGATATGTACTTAAGCAGTACCGGACGGGCCACGAGCATGGGCCACTACCACTAAAACAGATCAATCAGTCCGGGGATGGTGGGACCATTGCCTCTTCCAGCTGAAAGCTTCCAGATGGGCGGCCAGGCTTGCCAGGCCAGTGCTTCCACACCCATTCCCATCTTTCGCCGCCTACCTTTTGAGAAACGAAGCAGACCAATCACTTATACATATATCTGCACCGCCCACGAATTGTGAGATTCGATAGCCTGCAGTAACATCTTCTGCCGAGCTGTTAATCACACCTTCTACCTGTTTACAACCTCGAACGCGGCATCGGCATCCCAGTCACCGGCCATAGGCAAGCGATAAACCTGCACAACTACTGCGCAATGGAGAACAATGGGGCGCAGGACTTTGTTCTGTTCACCAAAGCTGAGCGCATGGCGCAGCTCGGGGAGATCGATAGAGTGTGTTCTCGTTCCTAACCGCTGAGCGTGTCCTGGGTCTGCTAACCCATACAAGAACATTGTCAGTCTCCTCCGATCCACCGCACAAGCTGTCGAGAGTATCGGCAAGAAAGACAAGCAAGACAAGCAAGACGAGGATACAGCCATGACCGACACCAACCAAGCGCAAGTGTTCAACGACTCGATGAACGACTTCCTCCGTACCCTGCGCAAGGTCAACGTTGGCATGAAGCGTCAGATCTGGGGTCTCGAGGAAGCAGGCATCATCTCGCCTGGGAAGAAAGACATCCAGAACATCAAGGAAGAAGGCGGCGAAGTTCAGGCCAGTGGAACTCGCATCGGCACACTGGAACCAGACGGCACCGGCAAAATCGGTGGACTGGACGTAGGATGGCTCAACAGTCGCAGCAACAAGGTGGAACGCGACATGGAGGCACATCTATGGGACGAATCGGAACGAACTCTGCGCTTACTCTTGCAACACAATGACCCGAATGGACCGTATAGCAAACCTGCTACCAACCCTTGATTCGAGGTACGGACACCTCAAGCCCGGGGGGCTATGATACAAGGTAGGATTGGAGATTTGCATGGCATGGTGTTAAGGAGTTCTATATACCCGTGCTTGCCCTGGAGTCACGTCTTCGGCAAGCATTTTGACTGGAGTTTCCTGTCTTTTTGGCAGCAAAACAAGTTCAATTCGACCGAGTGTGTCTGCATGTGCTCGAGCTTCAAATGAACAAAGGCATCATGCTCTATCGATATCTAAAGGTATATCTGATGTAGAACAAAACCATCCGTGCCTTTACAGCCTGTCGATGATACCTCTGTCCTGTGTCTGGAGAGCTGTGAGCTGACTTCGTCCTGCCCCACTCTGGGAAACATGACGAATCAGCGTATGCCGGGCCCGACTGCGGCGGTCGGTCGGGGCCGGGGCGCTGGTCACTCTACATTTGGTAGCCTCAGCAGCCATAGCCCGCAGCCCACATGCACGTCGACCTGCGACTGCGCAGACACCAGGCCCGAGCTTCCCTGTAGCTAACGTTTCTCCCTCTCCTGGAATCAACCACAGCTTCTTCTCGACGTCAGCAAGCTTGTCGCACGCCCTTTGAGCCTTCGAAATGGATCTTGGAGAAGCAGGCGACTCACCCTGGGGTGGTATGCTATCCCATCCCACGCCGGCAGTTGCTGGCATGTAGCGCCCTTTGTAGGTACTGATCGCAATGGCTGCAGATGTTCCCTCGTCATCAGGATCCAAGCAAAGTGCTCCTCAGACCGAAGGTACGTCCTCACTGCGCCCTTGGTTGCGACATGGTATCCTCTATTAACACACCTTCCCCTTAGCAGAGACCACCACTAAGTCGCAAGATGCCGAGACCTCCCAGTTATCTACCGCCTCTGTCAAGTCGCCTACCGGAAGGGGCCCTCGAGGTCCAGTGCGCCGTCTAGTCGCTCAATCCACGAAGCTCGAGGCCGTGGACGATCCTCTCGGCCCATTGGGTCCTCTGGGCGACAATGCCGGCCCAGGAGCCGATGCCCAAGCCGACGCGCCGCCCGTTCCCCCCCAGAAGGAGCAGATGGTGATTCGCACGACCATGCCTCAACCTCAGCAAAGAAGAGGTGGCCCGGCGGATCCGCATCGCATTGACGACGAAGAGTACGACCGTCCTTCCGGCCCGCGAGCGCCTCCCCCGGTCCAGGCTGCGATGCCCAGTCCCGTCCGAACCAGTAGCCAACCGAGTGTCGCCATCGAGCAAGCAGCGAAACCGACTTTTCAAATCTCAGTGGGCGATCCGCATAAGGTTGGCGACCTGACGAGTTCGCACATTGTGTACTCGGTCCGCACGAGGGTATGCAGCGTCCATGAAGTATAGAAAGCCCATGGTCGGTGCTAATGCTAACATAGACTACTTCCAAGGGCTACAAGGAGCCCGAGTTCGAGGTCAAGCGCCGATACCGCGACTTCTTATGGCTTTATAACACAATGCATGGGAATAACCCGGGAGTTGTCGTCCCGCCGCCGCCCGAGAAGCAGGCGCTCAACCGCTTCGAGAGCAACTTTGTCGAGTCGCGTCGAGCTGCCCTCGAGAAGATGTGCAACAAGATCGCGGCGCACCCGATACTGCAACGCGACCCCGACCTGAAGCTCTTCCTGGAAAGCGAGTCCTTTAACGTTGATGTCAAGCACAAGGAACGAAGAGAACCGATACCGGGCGAGAGCAAGGGTGTCTGGGGCTCACTGGGCCTCAGTGTCGGCGGTGGCAGCAAGTTCGTTGAGCAGGATGATGTGAGTACCTTGGACAAGCATTTGCAATTTGCAGTTGCTGACTTCCCTCTAGTGGTTTCATGACCGTCGCGTGTACTTGGACGCCTTGGAGAACCAGCTCAAGGCTTTAATGAAGTCCATGGATACGATGGTGAACCAGCGAAAGGCCATGGCCGAAGCAGCCTCGGATTTCTCGGCCTCCTTGCACGCCCTGTCGACAGTGGAGCTGAGCCCGACGCTCTCCGGTCCCCTGGACGCGCTGTCCGACCTGCAGCTTACGATTCGGGACGTCTACGACCGCCAAGCGCAACAGGACGTCCTGACCTTCGGCATCACGATCGACGAGTACGTGCGGCTGATCGGCAGCGTCAAGCAAGCGTTCGCGCAGCGCCAGAAAGCCTTCTACTCGTGGCACAATGCGGAGTCGGAGCTGCAGAAGCGCAAGGCCAGCCACGAGAAGCTCCTCCGTCAGGGCCGATCCCAGCAGGACCGCCTCAACCAGGTCGGCGCCGAGGTGGCGGATGCCGAGCGCAAGGTACACCAGGCCCGTTTGTTGTTTGAGGACATGGGACGGCTTATGCGCCAGGAACTGGACCGCTTCGAGCGCGAGAAGGTCGAGGACTTCAAGTCGTCTGTTGAGACCTTCTTGGAGAGCGCGGTTGAGGCGCAAAAAGAGGTAAGAAACCTACCCGCGCCTGCCTCAAATGGGGGACTAAACTGACTGAATTGATAGTTGATCGAGAAATGGGAGACGTTCCTCATGCAGTTGGACGCCGAGGATGATGAAACTGTCTTCTACCGCCCCCCAGTGATCGAGACGGCCAACAAGGCCAAGCAGCCGGGCAACACCGCTGTAGACCGTGCACGGGCGACGATTGACGAGGACTCGGATTAAGAAAGCTGTAGAGTAAAGTAGGGATGGAGAGGTTTTGCAATTGATATCCTTTCAAAAGCGCAAGCACTTCAGTCTAGGCCGAGATGATGATGTATGCGTATACAACGTTGTACATATTGCTACAATAGAGTCCTCGATGCTGTCTGCTTGTTTGTCTGCGTCGGCGGCTATCTACCGCAAGATCGTAGCACATGGTAAACTGCCAGCTCTTTCAGGTCTCAACGAGACAAAGATATGTTGAGGCATTCTCTCTTCTACCACGAGGCAAGCATCACCTCCAGCATTGCGCACCGGTACGCAGCGCTGCTCCAATCCGAATCCCATCCAGCCATCACTAGCCCGGCGCCGCCTATTTCTTCGGGGTCTTCTTCTTCTTGGACTGGGCGGGGGCGATGTTCTGGTCGGGGGTAGCGTAGCCGGAGATGAGGTCGCCGAGGTCGTCGCTCGGCCCGGCGGCGGCCTCCTCCGGGCCCTCGCCGCCGCCGCCGCCGCCGCCGGGTTTCTCGGCGTCCCAGCCGGAGCCGAAGCGCTCGCGGAAGGCGGCGAGCTTGCCGGCCTCGTCGACCTCGACGTTCTGCAGCGACTTCTCGCTCGGCTGCCACAGCACGTGGTTGCGCGAGTCCTTGGCGCTGCGGTACAGCGCGTGCGGCGACGTCGTCCGCACCGTGTACGTCGACCCGTCCGACAGCGCGATGATCTGCGTGAACGCGTACGGCCGCTTCGGCCGCCGGATGATCGTCGACGCCCGCGACGGCGTCCACGACAGCGGGGTCTGGGAGGGCGCGCTCGTCCGCGTCAGCGACGGCCGCAGCGCCGCGCTGCGCGAGAGCGGGTTCGGGAGTCGGGTCGCCATCGCGTGAAGGTGTGGAGGTGGAGGGTGAGTCGCGTGGGTGGGCGGTTCGTGTGGTTGTCGAGGAGATGCGACCCCGGGTGGTGGTAGGCCGTGAAGGTCCGGAGAGGCGATTGCTTTGGTGCCAGATGTTGCGCACCCTTCGACCAGGCTTCAATCGTAGGATACAGCCTGAGCTGGTGCACTGTTGCAGGGAATTGGATGACCGGACGAGGCGCAATCTAGGATCTCGTCGACGCCAGCAGCTCAGTTCGCGCGCCCACTGTAGAAACTCGCAAAGGTGAAGTTGGGAATTTGAGGTTCGCCGGCCCGTCGCCCGACTTTCGGCGGGTGGCAGACCCGCTATTTCGCGTTATCGCAATCGATCGAGTCCATCAAGCTTAACCATTTGCTCTTATCGGGAAGCTTAGCAGGTAGAGAGTTGTGCAGCGTCCGACAAAAGGGATTGTGAAGCTGCTCATTGAGCTTCGATGCTCGCAGCCACGAAACTCGTCTGCTTGTGTTAGTAACGGTACTGCCTGCAGATTGAAATACTCCTTGCAGCAAAGTCGCTCGCTCTGCCACTCATGGATTGAAATGAAGAGAATTCTGAATAGTTTCTCGGTCTTACCGTTTACGCGACCACGCACTGGCCCTTCAATTGCGAAGAAGCTCTCCGTGGATTCGGCCTACAGTCAAAGATGGCTCAGTCAAGATGCCGAAAAGGGTTCTAAAAAGCACCAGTCGCAAGCGAACCTTCGTGGGAAGCTTCCCTGGGTGGAAGATGGTATGCCTATCAACATGCCTATGTCCTTCCATTCAGGTCTTATTGCTAACAAAAGCCCCCAGATCACGGAGAATTTGAAGATCGTGTAAACCGCTGCCTTGAAGATGCTAGAGCCCTTGCTGGTATATTCAGCACCTATATCGAGCGTTTCATGGCCACTGCTGACACCAACACGGTCCGCGACCTGCTGCGTTCTGCTCAGCAGCCTGTCGTTGTCATTACAACGTTGGACCCTGAGCTCCAACATGCTCCGTCTACTGACTCCGAAGCCCCTGATAAGGGGGCGAGGAAATGGAAATTTGCCAGAGCCATGACCGTCTCCTCCTTTGCCTCTCTTTCACTCGATCCCCATTACGTCACCTTCAATGTCAGCCTGCCAAGCAAGACCTTAGCTGTTATCGAGAAGACGAGGCAGTTCAACGTTCACTTCCTACGTGGAACCGCGTACGGGGCACAGATAGCAGACCACTACGCCCGCAACCCCGGCCGAACACAGGCACACTTCCTCCCTGAAGGAGTCGGCTGGAGCAATCGCCCGAGCAGTACAGCTTGGCTGCTTGATAGGAAGACCTCGGACTTGGTTGGTACCGACGTGGTCACGCAGGTTGCTAACGAGGCACCGAGACTGATTGCCGAGGACATTATCGGCGGGCTAGGCTGCACATACGAGGGCCGGCTAAGTGTGCCTCCTCACCTAACTGATCTCAATTCGCGAGCAATCGTGATTGGCAAAATTCGGCGGGCCTGGCGTGACCCGGAGTCTGAGGACCGTGGGTATCTCGGATACGCGAACCGAGCCTACACCAGGTCTGAGCCGGTGTTTCACTCCAACGACGTCTCGAATCAAACAGCCGAGAAGCAAGAGGATGAGTCCCCCCAAGCAGACAAAGCTTTCGGGGAAACCTATGCTCCCGAGAAAGCATTCGAAAACGTATACAAACAACACTCATGGGTAACGCGCAATGTTGCGTTCTCAGGGCGGTCCGAGCACGTGCGCGGGAAACTAGGCTGGAACCATCCCAACGCCATGAAGAAGCCAAGAGCAGCGCCCAAAGAGCTTCCGGGGCGCAGGCTAAAAGGGGGGCCGCGATATTAAAGCGTTGACGTCCAAAAGCAACAGATATGATCGTATTGGTGCTCCTTCACTGTATCTGAGACCACTTGGTTGTAGGAGGCAGACAGCAAAAGAAAGAAGGTGGGAACGACATCGCCAGCCACAGGCCCACGCTCGTGGTACCTGGTTACCTGTTTCCGCTGGGGATGTAATTAAACCCGTTCGATGTTAATGAAACGCTAGATACATATCAGGCACACGCCTACTGTAATATGCCGTGGTCCTCTCCCTTGTATCCCCTTTGGGGGCATCTTCCCTTCGAGTGCATTACCAGCCCCCTGCTGGGAAGCAACTTCAAAAACATATAGGCACAACGGACCGGAATCTTGAAGCATCATCTGGGCCGTAAACCATCTCTAAGCTCCTCATACCATAACAAAAAATCCATACAGCACCGTACCTTGGGCCTTCAACGAAGGTCTCCGCAAGTTCCTTGTCCTCACACGTAACGGCTCCCCTAGTCAAGGGAAAGGTTGGTCTGCGTTGTCGTGCGTTCTCAGTACCACGGTGCCACAGTCCCACGGTGCCACAGTGCCAAAAGTGAGCACCGAGTAACACAGCCTCGGTCAGTATACAGATTCACACTTTCTCCGCAGAACACAGGACAGCTCAGTGGGAATCGACAATTCATCATATGAATTACCCTTGCTCTTGATATGGATTCAGCTTAATCTCTCACTTTGCACGCTATTTGTCGAGCATGTATTCTTGCGTCGATCAATGTCGGGAGTCATGACCGGGGTAGGGGTATTGATGAAGCCATCACCAACCCCTCTATGGGAAAGCAACCTCCAAGGGCCCAAGAAAACAAAGGGCCAATACATCTATATAGCAGACCATACCATAGACCTAACCTTAGGCTTCTCCGTGCTACAACATAGTTCTATTGACCTCCATACCTTTCCCCAATTGAAGGGTCTTGACAAAAGCTTTTCGACTCATAACTCAGCAGAGAGAGGGAACTATCGCAAATAAACAGTGCCAGAAACCTAGGCGCCAATCCTAAACCGTAAAGTTCTACAAGCGTGCTATTCTTCGTCCAGGAGCTTCCAGGATTATTCTATTCATGTAGTCTCCGATGGTCATTGGCACCCTTTAGCTACTTGTCCCATTCCGTTCTAATCGTCAGTACTCGGACTTTTATGAGAGCTTTCTTCACTTTGATGTAATACTCATGTTGTTTCCAGTACCTTGTACCCGGTTATTCAGGGTCACATTCGGACGCAGCCTCACTCATCTCGTCCTCAAACCGATCTAGAGCATCGCCCATGACGCGATATATGACTTCGGGTGCAATCCCAACGATCTGATTCGTTTGCAGCGAGCTCGATACGATATCACATCCTCTCTTGTTCCACACCTTTCTGAGGGCTGTGATCATGCCAGCTTGACCGTTTCTGAGGTAAGGCGAACTGGGCCGGGGCTCTTCGGGGAAAATTATGTCCCAGATCTCAAACCACTGCTCCTCTGGCGACACTCTCTTGGCATATCTCATCAGGCTCTTTCTTTGGTCACCGGAGATACCATCGAGTTTCTGAATGGTCTTGGTCTCACATCCACCTTTCCTTATGTGATCATCCCGACCCTTTTCTAGTTCAAAGTCGAGGAAACAGATAGGGCAGTAGAAGTTTGATCTCATATGCTTTCGATATATGTGCTGCTTGACGTCTCGAGGCCGCACCAGTCTGTGTCGCCCACAGGCAGGGTACTTGCGAGGTTCTTTCTTATGGAATGGGCAGGCCAAGGAACGAATTCTCGCCGTACTGGCGTTATCCGGTCTTCTGCTGACACTCTTCGGAGAGTCCCCTCCCTCTTTCGCTTCACTTAGAGGGATGTCGGCTTCTTTCGGAGAGCACGGCCCATTGCAGTGGAGGATAGCTTGTTTGGCGCCGCCAACGAATATGTTGCTCTTTCCCTCTTGGTGAAACTTTATTCCCCGTCCAACCTCGTCGAACTGAGAATACGCGTTGAAACTATCCGATGGACTAGATTGTCCATTACCGCAAGGCCATTCCTCAGTGAATGTGTCCCAAGAAACGTCCGACATGCCTGTTGCGTATCCCGTGGAAATTGAAATTTCCGTGAGGTCAGAAGGGCTGGACTCGGTAGACAAGCCGCCTCTTTTAAAATCGAAAACGGTTCCGAAGCCAACCAGAGGCGATTCGGCAAGAGAGATACTCTTCGGATATCCAAACAGGGGCTCTGGGCCTCTAGAGCTTCCTCCCCAGCTACCTGCCATTGCTGCATCCAACCGGTTTACCCCCTGAACATCGCTAAAGCTCTCCAAAGAGGATTGAGGGACGACTGCATTGATGTCCGCGGTTGGTCTTGAATCATTGAGCTCAAGACGTGGAGCGCCGCTTTCAGCACCGCAACCGATCCCAAAGAACGGCTCTATGGGGCCAAGGTCGTTGCTTGGCCAGGTCTCTATTCCCGGATTGGCGACGAACGTGTGTGTGGTTATGTTACTTGGTGCTCCTTGGAGTGTTGATTCTTGGGCCGGAAAAGAGCCCCAGTCGGTCGGATGTTTTTCTTTCTTCTTTTTTCCCTTGGATTGTACTCTGGTGGTGCTGGGACGCCGCATCATCTGTAGCTTGGGATGCAGAATGATCGCGTTCTGGACGCTGGAGCGTCGGGGAAACACCACCTAAAGCAAATGGCTCACTTGATTCTTCCAGTGATTATCGTCAACCTTTTACGGTTTTGGTGTTCTGGAACCATGAGCGAGGTCGTTCGTGTGTGAGTGCGGACTTTGCGGCACACAATTTGATCTTGTCCCTGACGTTGGGGGCCGGCCTTCCATAATCTATGGGAGCGACACCAGAAAGCAGCGGAAGATGAACCGGGCTGTGTGCATGCATGTTGTACGCAAATGCGTAGTGCTACCACGGGGGCGCATGACTATGACGGGCTCCTCGGGCTGACGCAACACGTTCACCAACGCCCACAGCCTCACCTACTCTGCAAGGACGGCCTGTTAGCACAGTTCAATGGCTGTGAGCCTGTGAGGCCCGTCGGATCCCATGATGGGCTAGACCACCTATTATCAAGTCCTCATAGCGCTGTCGGGCACCGAGACCATGAACCTCGCATGAGAGTCGTTGGGTCGCAAAGCCAACTAAAGTAAGTAAGTGGCCGTGAATAAGGGGCCGGAGACAAGGGGCGCAAGAGGCGGGCGGCATACGATCAACCCCCGTGCGAGATATGATAGGCCGCCTATCAATCACTTGCAGATGCTGGCGTACACAAACGTGTGTCTGAACCGGATTGATCTACGCAAATGTGTATAGAGCGGCCGGTCTTGTTCAGCTCATGAGTGATGTGACGTACAGGGAGCTTTATCGACTTCTTATGGCAGCGTCGTGCGCATCAGCACACCACTTCCGATATGCACCGACTGCCTGGCTGCCACCCGCCAAGATCACCTCGCCTCAATGGCAGACTACTAGGCTTTTTCTCCCCCCAAGATGCCTCCCATTGATTCGGCAGTTCAGGATAGGTCCCACTCTTACACAAGGCGCGCGGACTGAAATCAGTGGGCAGACTGGCGAATGCGACGAGGCATCTCGAGTCCACGCAAATGCGTGCAGAGCCGCCATGTCGCCGCTCAATGTGGTGAAAGTGAAGCAGCCCGTGCTTCGAGTTGAAGTACATATATCCCTCTGGATTCGCGATTTTGGTCGCCTCGTCTTGCAAGTGATAAAACTACGACATGGACTTGCGACTCGCGCATCTGCGGTTTACGTACTGTAGTTCGCTATATCGGAAACTCACATAAACCTGCGTTCACCTTTTCGATTGCGAACCACCGATGTACTCATCTCTGGCCCCTCGGAACCCGTTGGCAACCATTGGACAAGGACGTGTCTTCCACGGGAGAGCCGAACGCATTAAAGAGAAGCCTTCAAGTCGGTTTCCAAGGGCTCGCGGAGCTCGCAGGGCTCGCAAGCGCCGTTTGCGACTGACAAGGATCCAGGCTATCCCGGCCGAGGATGGAAACTCCCGGCCGATGAGCGGACCTCCTACCGTATGCTTTTCCTACAGTTACCTCAGGTTTCTCTTGCTCGGGAGACAATGCGCATTCACCAAACAGACCTCCGACGGGCAAGCAACCGGTAGGGGTGCAACCAGTGCCAACCAGGGACAGAGTCACTCATCTCAGCACCAGGGCCAGTCATCAACGTCCTCCTCCTTTAACGGTAATCAAGGGCCAGAGAAGGGTAGCCGGCCGTCTCATAGGAAGCGCAAGCGAGACGATTCTCCGGACCCCGGTGGCAGTAGCAAGAGGCAGGTCCATGGAGACGGACCGAGCCCTGACGCCCCCTTCGTCTGCCCCTTCTACGTCAGCGACAAGGCCAGGTACGCCGATTGCTTGATGAAGAAGCTGCGCCGCATCGGCGACGTTTGCCAGCACATCGAGAGAGCCCATGTGCCCAAGTACTACTGCCCAACCTGCCTTGAAACCTTTACTGCAGCCTCGGGAAAAGATGCGCATATCAACGAGTGGCGTTGCCAGCGTAGGTCGGTCATCCAGGCCGAGGCTGATGTTGATCAGTGGAACCGGTTCAATGACCGCGGGAGCTTAAGGGGCACGACGGACGAGGCCAAATGGCTGCAGCTATGGGCAATTCTTTTCCCTGCACCTGCGTTCACGGAACCTTCACGCTCAGCAATCCGTATCTATAAACATCCACTCGTACATGGGGTACTCGATCAAGTAAACCAATTCTTAAGCTACTTCACCAGGGAGGGAAACGTCCGACGTCCTGTCGACCCCGTCGACTTCCTCAGCACCTTCAGGACCTTCGTCGCCAATCCTGGAGCTCGCGTTGATTTCAGCAACAGCCATGGCAACCATGGACTCGTGTCGCCAAATTGGTCTACGGAATTACCGTCACGGTTCTACACAGATCTGATCGGTGGGCCTGGGGTACCGGTACCCGCACTCTCTTTGAACCCCTTTCCCCAGCCCCAGATCACGGCCCCGCCGGGAGAATGGCGGGGTGGCTATGAAGAGCCTGACCCCAATGGGCTTTTGCCGGTGTCTAATCTGCAAACCAACCATCCGGTTCTTCCAAACGAACCTTACTCCGCGGATGTGCTGAGTGGGCTCTTCAGTCAACAGCAAGTCTTTCCCGAGTTCGAGTCGCCTGGGGGGCCGCGGTTTCCATGGGACCTGGCAGAAGGAATTGGTGATGGCTACGTAGATTGCGGCAGACCAGATGTCCAGGGCCGTGATGACGAGGACCAGTAGATGCGATAAAGGCTTCCATGGCATATGGGGGACGCTTGAAGGTGCCGGGGAACGATGTTATGGCCGGCGATGGATCGTGTTTCCTCAGCACTTGTCATTCGAGAACGTCGATGTTGACTATTGTATGCGACTTGTTACCGTGCCAAATCCGTGCCGACAAGGGATTTTAATGTTCCATTGAAGCTGCTATCGTGAAGGTTGAGTGTCAGTAGCACGGCTTGGCACTACTCGTCTCAATGTGAAGCTCCCCCGTACAAGAGCGCCAGATATCCACTCCCGCTTGAGATAAGCACCGTGTGAGTGAGCCCAGAGACGAGTAAGCAGCGGGTGAGGATGCGAATCGTGACAATGACCTGTAAGGAGCGCCGGGGGCCCCATGCAGTCGTCCCTGTGGCCTGCGACGTGAGGGGTTACTGTACCTAGGGCACCCCAAACAGGGCACGGATGACTGATCAGTGCCGCGAATTCACTGGGCGGGCCTCAGCCCATCGGACCGGACTTCAGCAAAGGTGCTGAAAATCAGCACAGTTGTGCTCAAGTTTCCCCGCGTTCCGAACACCTGTTGGCAGCCCAGGGGTATCGTGTGGCAGAGATTTTACCTGCCGCATCTCTGGCGTGCGGCTGGACTCCGATAAACTACATTGTTACACGTTTCGAAAGGCTACGCTCATTGTGTGAGACGTACTGAGTCTGACCAAGGCGCGGCGATATGATCACAGGGACACAAGAGGACCCATCAGCCTGTAGTCTGACAAGTACTGCATCTCCAAGCCCGTACACCGAGAGTTGAGGCTCTTTATAAAACTTCAAGGTTTCCCCTTTGAGCAGACTGAGGATATCAGGGCAGACCGTAGCCACATCCACAGCAACACACAACGACACCGATAGATTCACACCTCATACACACCAGCCACTTACTTACTCTGGGTCGAAGTCAGAAAGATTAGAAGAGCTTGCCAAACTGCACAGCGAACAGCATGCGGCCTCCCCCAGGTTGGACGACCCAGGTTGGCCATCCTACTTTACACCGAACCGAAACGCGCACCAAATCTCTAAGTCCAAGCAGGGCACTCTCCAAAAGGTCGTCTCGCTCATCAATAGAGAAACCCCTAAAAGGGGCCCAGACTCACGATGGTAGAGAGCCCACAAAAAGTATAGATGAAGCAGAAGGAATACCGGTAACACGTTCAGAGCCTACGTCGTGCTCTCCGCCATTAAGTACGCACGAAGCAGGTCCTAAACGCGACGAAGGCTTATCTTGCAGTGTTTCAGCTGAAAGCTGCAGTTCGGAAGAGGACGAGTCGGCCTCCTTCGCAGATTCGTCCTCGGAGGATTCGCTTGCCCCCTCGCTCAGCGGCTTCGAGCAGGTGGCAAACGAGATAGCCGAGGTAGCGGTGACCAAGTTCCTCGACTCCGTCTCGCCGCCGCCGCCGCCGCGGTCCCCAGCGCGGGAGAAGCGGGGCCGAAGCTGGCCGCCGTCGGAAGAGGCGACGAAGCGGGTGAAGACGAGCTGCTTCGACGACTACGTGGACGTGGGCCAGGAAGAGGAGGAGGAAGAAGAGGAAGAGGAAGAAGAAGAAGAAGAAGAAGAGGAGGAGGAAGAGGAGGAGGAAGAGGAGGAAGAGGAGGAGGAGGAGGACGACGACGATGCCGACGACGCCGTGGTGGTGGTCAGCAACCCGCAGCCCGCCGAGGGCGGCAGCGGCAGCGGCAGCGGCAGCACCAGCACCACCACCCTCTGCCCCTTCTACGTGCGCGACCGGGACCGGCACGCGGCGTGCCTCACGCGCGCCGACATCCGCGGCCTGCGCGGCCTCAAGCGCCACTTGCGGCGCGCCCACCGGCAGCCGCCCTACTGCCCGACCTGCGGGGCCACCTTCGCCGCCACGCGGGCCTGCGACGAGCACATCCGGGCGCGGGCGTGCGCGCGCGCGCGGCGGGAGGGGCCCCCGCCCCCGCCCGCGGGGCTGTCGCCCGGCCAGCTGCGGCGGCTGGCGCGGCGCGGCGATGACGGGCCCCCCGAGCTGCGGTGGTATGCGGTCTGGGCGGTGGTGTTCCCGCGCGCGCGCCTGCCGGCCGTCGCCCAGCTCGCCGCCGGCGAGCTGGAGTCCGTGGTCGCCGGCCTGCGGGCCTTCTGGCGCCGCGAGGGCGCCGGCATCGTCGACGGCTACTTCGCGGCGCGGGGGGAACAGCTCCAACACCAGCAGCTGGCCGGACTGCGCACGGCGGTGCTGCACCAGACCATCGACCGCGTGGTCGAGTGCTTCAAGCAGGATGCGCGGGAGACGCGCCAGCGGCGCGGGCAGCCGCGGGATGGCCGGCGGGCTCTTGGCTCGCTGAGGCGGGCTTTGGTCGGCGGAGGCGAGTAAAGGGGGGATGAATAAGGTAATGGTACTCAACTGCGAAAACCCCCAACGCACTGCTGGCACTCGCTTCAACACACACTCAGCAGGGGGTTTGCGGAAAATGGCTGCACAAACGGACAGGCGGGCGGCGTTCATTTTCCTGTTGGGCTCATGGTTTGACACTGCACTACGCATCCGACACTGAAAGTGTCCCGGACGTTGGCTTGGATCTTTGGCGGAAACAGGAACCGGCGTTTCCTGGCTCGACAACATTCATTTACGGGAATGAGTTTGCAACTCCCACTCCGCCGGTATGGCGTGAACGCTAGACTGAGAACACTTAGCAATATAGCCTCCAATATGGCCTCCAATACGCGAACCTGCCTGTCTTGTCTCCCCGTTCCAGCCCGTCCGTCCCCTCTCAATCCTCACCCAGAACAGCCTCACACAGCACCCACACCACGCCCAACACGCCCATGACCACAGCCTCAAGCACGAAGAGCACAACCCACACCACCCCCTCACCCTCACGAAGCGGCCCGTGGGCAAGCGCCGCCGCCGTCGCGAGCAGCAGCACAGCGCCTAGAGCCGCCAGGGACCACCGCACGCGCTTCCGCAGCCGTCGACGCGATTGCGTGGCGTCACAAGAGCGTTCCCGTGCCTTGGTCCAGTGCTCCTTCTCCCCAATAACCACCGTCTCCTCCTCCTCTTCCTCCTCCCAGTCCTCCCCATCTCCTTCGCCCCTCCCCTCGCCTCCCCCTCCGTCGCCAGCCCACAGAGCACCGTCGTCCCCCTCCCGTCCCGCCTCCTCGCACCGGTCGCTGGGGACTGTCCGCGGCGGGGAGGGGCGGGGTGGCGAGCACAGGACTTGGAACTGGGCGAGGGCGAGCAGGGCGTCGAGGGACTCCCGCCGGCGGCGCGGGGGCGGGTGCGGTCTGCTGGGCGCGGCCAGCGCCATGATGTACAGTTCTTCGGGGGTAGGCATGGCTGGCTGGCTGGCTGAGATCGAGGTGGTGGCGAGATGGCGGGCGGATATGGCAAGTAACCAACCTACTTACTTAGGCAGAGCAACGACAGGGCAAAGCACGAACTCGTGGTAGCAGCAGCTGCAACGTACGCGGCCGGGATGCGCTGTCCAGAGGACGAGGCAGGGTCAAGGTGGGTGGGTAGAGACGTACTAATCTACCAGACAATGCTTTGTCTGCGTGCCCGCGCGCTTTTCCCTCACGGCCGTGCATCAAGGGGGTTCGGGGGTCGCGAAGGCCCAGAGCGTACTGTCTTTGTATTCCTTAACAATCGATTCGTGTCCATCCATTCTTCGAGGAGCATCTGGAGTCTCCTTGTGGTGTTTCAAACAATAGACCAAGTCAAAGAGATCTTGTGGAAAGGATATGCGGACGTTGATCGAGTTCATCGTGGCCATCGCTGACGAGTTGCGCTTCACTGGTCTGCCGTTTGAACAGGGCAGGCGTAGGAACACCACGGGCCCGCAGACTGCGGAAGGGGGCTTTTGCCCATATGCACCATGCTTAACTGTCGTGACATGCAGAGGAAGATATGACCCACGCTCGGATTAGGGGACTTCGCGCCCTCAGATAAGTAATATCCTCGAACGCTTCGGGTTCTGACCAGCAGGGAACTTTGCTGCGCATCGTCAAGGCACTGAACAAAACTTGGTCACAATCAGAATCACTTGTATGGGAGTCCGAGTTCAGTATGATTTTTGCTTGATGCAATCTCTCCTCTCGGCTACCTATCTCGTCAGCCAGAGGGGGTATCTTAAATCACCTGGCGACGGCCTCAACTCCATTGGCTTGCTTGCTTGGTTGCTTATTTTTTCTTCTCGCCCTCCTGCTTTTTTCTCTCCTCCCCAACTGAACCTCGGTGACATCGAATCGGCAACAATCTCTTGCTGGGTCAACACCTCGAAGGCGCCTTGCACTTATCTAGCATTAGGGGCAACGCCTTGATCACCTTGAGGCGATTTCAAAAGAATAATGGGACAGAACATGGACAAGAAGGGCGAATGATGTACAGTGAAGCGTCCAAGTCCGACGCAAGGTGGATGCGTCTCCGGTGAAACGGGATAAATGAAAACTACTGCCCAGGTCGCCCTGTCCAAGTCACCAAACGCCGGAAATCCCTCTGCATGCTCTTTTCGCAGAGTAAAGGACAGTAGATGGCGCGGGAAACAGTAGTCTCCAACTGGACCGTGTATGGACAGAGATTGGGTGTCATCGAGTTGACCTGACACCTGCTTCTCGGGACCTCTGAGGCCAAATGCGTAGTATGAACAGTTTCAAAAGGGAATGGGTGCGGCCAAGGCGGGACATCGGTGCATTGCCGCTTCTCAAGTTGCGAGGTGGCGCCGATTGTGGGATTGATGTGGAAAAGTCGTAACATCGTAATGGAAAGTCTATCGGTTGATCCGCCGGAAACTCCAGTGCTGCCACAGAAGACACCCAGGGAAGTGAAATGCGCAAACTGCTCCTCACATCACTACGCAACAACCGCAGCCGCCCTTCTTTGGCTTCTCGTCCTCTTGCTCGGGGGGCTCCGGCAGACGTACGACAGGGGCCGGTTGGGGCTGACTCTCGGGTCTCGGTTGCCTTTGTGGCAGTTGTCCCATCTGCGGCTGTTGAATGGATCTGGGACTGTTGACAGGGCTGACAACGGGCGGATCCTGGATTTTGGGCATGGTCGAATATGAGCCTGTCCCTGGACGGTTGAGCTCGGGTCTTTCTGCTTTATTTTGAGCCAAATTCTTAGCCTCGGGCCGCAATGGCCAATCTTGCTGGTATTCGTCGGACTCAGGTTCGGGCGAACGAGGCTTGTCCAACTCAGGTGGTCTCACAAACGCCTCTTCGTTCAAGGGCCGGAAGTCTTTGTCGTACACATTGCCAAATTTGCCTTCTTGTTCCCATTTCTCCTGCTGCAGCCTCTTTGCAACGGTAGGGAGCAGCTGCTGGTCAGGGGGCAGACGCGGGTCCGGCTTGTAGGCTGAGATCATCCAGGGAGGATCGCCCTCGGGGGCCCTAGGTGACGGAGACAGGTCCCCGGAACGAGTTGATGGTCGGGCGCTAGAACCATTGCGCTGAGTGCCCCCAGGTCTGGTTTTCGGTCGAGTAGATGCTCCAGACTTGGCCGGAGCTGATGCTTTGCGCGTTGCCGGAGCAGTCGTGGTCTTTTTGGTAGGGCTTTCAGTCACCGCTCGCTTCGTGGTAGGGGGTCTGGTAACCGCATCAAGAGCATTCATACTGCCACTTCGTGATCTAGACTTCGGCGGCGAAGAAAGAGGCTCGTCATCGGTGGCCAAAGGGAAGCCGGATTTTGCAGATAGAGGAGCCGGGCTCTTGGGTACCGGAATACGCGATCCCTTGACTGGGCCATTCGAGGTGATAGACTGGCCGGAGTCGTTTGCACCCTCTCCTGGCATGCGTAGGTCCCAGCTCAGATCAGAGTTCTTTCGAGATCGGGTCTGGGGTCGGGAGTCCGAGGCATCGGTGCCCGGTCGGCGTCCGCTCATCTTATCCTCACTTCGGTCTCGTCTTGGTCGACTCTGGGCACGAGACTTCGGCAGCTTTATGCCAGCGGCCTGCAGCTCTTCGCTCTCAATCTTGGCAAGTTTGTCACGGTGAATCCATTTCGAATTCTCATCGGTACCTTCTACCTCGGTATTGGATCGCTTATTATCGGCCAGGGAGTTTGCTCGGCTATCAGTGTGCGAATCTATGGCTATCAGTATTGAAAATCCCATGGATCGAGCGATGGCTTTGCAGTTTCGAGTTGCATGCGGTGACTTGAAGGCTATCTTATGCAAGGGATCGTTCGTACCTCTCGTAGGGGCGTAGCCGTTGACATCATGCGAGTCCCGGTTGGCATTGCCGCTGTGGGAACTGAAGACATCTTCAGAGGTGCTGCCAGTGTTCGCATCGTAATCGTTGAAGTGTAGGGAGTTCTGTGCCAGGGCAGTGTTAGTCAGTATAGCTGAGCCAGATCGTCCAACATGGTACCAATGTCGATGTTGAAGAAGATAGGTGGGAGAAAAGGGCTGCTCACCGCATGATGGCCCGAACCTGCATACTTCCAAGTGCCGTGATCGTCTCCAGAGCTGGCCGGAGGACTGATGGTTGTGGTTCCCGAGGCCGTCGTCATGGCTGCCATTGCGACCAGCGTAGGCCACGGGTCACCGTGTATGTGGATGCGAGGTCAGTCTGATTTGGTGAAGAAAGGCAGCGGACCGCAGAGCGGCGCAGACGAGCCAACTGGTGGACTTGGATGAATAGGTTTGACGACCGGATGATTAGTGGATATTAGAGGTTGGCGCAAACGCAGGACAAGGGAAAAGAGGTGTGCGGTGAGCGGTTGTGCGCCGTGCTGGGCCGCGTGTACGTATCCGGAGCAGTCGCCAGCAGCTGTCGAAGTAACTGAGGCGTGCTGGCGGCAGGCAAGCGAGTGGAAGTGATGGTCAAAGGGCAAAACAGTAGGGCAAGACAGTGATGGCCACACTGCAGGTGAGATAGCAGCCGTCAACAGATTGGGGACGGTGGTGTCTAGAGGTGCTTCGTCAAATGCTAGCGTGCCGGTAGTGATGAACTACGAGCCGGTGAAGGAGACGAGACAAGACAAGACAGGACAAGACAGGACAAGACAAGACAAGACGAAACGGGCCGTCGGAGATGGGGAAGGAGATTGGAAGAGCTGCCTGTCACAGTCGGCAGAGGTGGTGCAGAGTCCAGTCACAGGCAGCTTGCAGCTTGCAGCTTGAACAATACCCAATACGTTACGGTAATGGACGATTGTTAGCAAGCCACGGATTGAGAGGCCGGTGACTTGGACTGGTGAACCAGGAAAGCTGGGAAGGGGAGGTCGAAGTGTGAAAGGAGGCAAAGAGGCGCGGCGGGAGGTCGGCAGCTGTGCAACTGCGGCAGTGCGATTGGCAGATTGGCCCAGGAGGGCAAATGGGCAGAAGCAAATAATATTGGACCGGGGACCTGGTTGGGCCAGTCCGGAGTTGGGACAGCGCCCGCGGAGAGCCAACAGGCAGGGCGTCTTTACTTCGAGTTTAGGCCTTTTGGAGGAGGCTGTTGGCTGCTGCTGGCTGCGTGACAGGAACGAGGGAAACGGGATGGCCAGGCCAAATGGGGCCAATGAAAGTGCCAGATGGCCAGCGGAGATGGTTGGGCTGGGGTTGGTGCCCGGTGATTTTAAAGAATGGCCGCTGGTTTGATGTGCTAGACTCAGTAATGCCAGCTGCTCGCCATCTGGGGCTCCTCTGCTGTCGGTCTGTCAGAGATGAGGGCGTTTGTATGATCAGAGCATTGAGTGGAACTGCCTGGGCGGACACCTGGACACCTGGACACCTTCGCATACCTAAGTACCTACACTTCATACACTTCATATATGACCCTTATAACCTTCGCGGAGCCAATCTACACGGCGAATCTTGGATGCCCCCAACCTTATTCAGCTGGATCGTGTCACCCATCCTGCCACTGCCTGCCCGGAGTCCCCTCTAGAGGCTGGCCGCAAGCAGCGTCGGGTGGGCATTGATGCTTGAAGCTTCATCAAAGTGGCCTGGGATTGCCCAGTGGGAGAATCCACCAAGCTGAGCGGACGGGCCTGTATGTGCAACGTCCGTAAGTCAACACACGCAGTCCAGGCCGAGTGCATGATACGGACAAGGGTGCGTCGGCCCAGTCAAGCCATTTCCAGAATGCCAGCCTTCCAGCTCCCTTCCGTGCTCCCTACAAATTTCTAGCGCCATTCCAGAACAATGGCATTGATGCTGTGATTCGTGCTTCGTAAGCGGGCGAGGGCCGTCGACGGACCGCATTCGGAGTCTGCGAGGGAAGCCGGCGCTCGGACAACGCAGAGCTGCCCCCTGAGTCCCGTCTGCCCGCATGGATGGCAGGCAGTGCAGTCCCGAGGTCTTGCCTTTCTGGAATCCTCAACGGCCAAGCGGTCAAGGCGGCAACCGTGCCCATCGCAAACGTCAACGACAAAAAGTGCGCAAGGCCTCCCGCGCTTCCTGGGTAGCCTCTCTATTGGTTACGAACTGGCGGGGAGTCTCAGTTCTTGGTTCTTCCCCTCGTGGGATAATGCAACTTCAATTCCTAAATTCATGAATTATACACAGATGAATAGCAGTAGCATGTAGGTAGGTATATATGCTTTCATAATAATCTCGAAAACTACCTTACTCGTTCGAATAGTGCCGTATCAGCATCCACTAACGCATATTGCAACAGAGCCAGTAACCGGTTCCAGTATATCTGAGTTCATAGGATAAGTGCCATCAGGTAGTCATTTGCTGTGAGATAATTGCCTCTCCGCTCTCGGATGGTATTGGGAGAATTCATACCGGCATCAAGTAGCACAATGGTCGCAATCAAGTGAAGTGAACAACCAGCAAGACCACAGTCCTTAAGAAGCTCGGAAACTCTGCCTGGACCAAACTTACCCAGCCCACCAGGAAGGCAGACCACGTCGACGTAACTGTGGCCGTAATTCCAGCCAGCTTCCACCTCAATCCGGAGAAGACCTAAAAAGATGGATTATTGAGCTATCACGAGATTCTGCGGAAGCAATTGCATCGCCGCAATACTATCACCTAAGCGCTGAATATACCGCAACCCGATATCAAACCCTCAGCCGCCCACGACCCGAATCAAGATGGCCACCCCAAGCGCACCACCAGCCGGGCGTCCGCGGCGGACCCGACGCACCCGCTTCGTCTGCATCTCGGACACGCACAACAGCACGGTGGCGCTGCCGGCGGGCGACGTGCTGGTGCACTGCGGGGACCTGACCAACGCGGGCGGGCACGGCGAGCTGGCGAAGCAGGTGGCCTGGCTGGAGCGCGCGCCGGGCTTCGAGTGCAAGCTGGTGGTGGCGGGCAACCACGACGTGACGCTGGACGGCGCCTACTTCGCCGAGCACGGCCCGCGGCACCACAACCCGCTCACCAGCCCGCAGGACCCGGCCGCCTGCCAGGCCCTGCTCCTCGAGAACTCCGCGAGCATCACCTACCTGCGCCACGAGCGCCGCGTCGTCCGCCTCGCCTCCCCCTCCGGCCCCCGCACCGCCTTCGCCGTCTTCGGCAGCCCCTACACCCCCGCCGCCGCCGCGTCCGCCCCCGGCCGCTGGGCCTTCCAGTACCCGGACGACGACGACGGCGCCGCCGCCGCCGAGACCTGGGCGGATATCCCCCTCGACACCGACGTGGTCATCGCCCACGGCCCCCCGGCCCGGCACTGCGACGAGTCCGCCGCCCGCGGCTCCCGGGGGTGCGAGGCCCTGCGCCGGGCGCTGTGGCGCGTGCGCCCGCGCCTCCTGCTCTGCGGCCACGTGCACGAGGCGCGCGGCGCGGCGCGGGTGCGCTGGGACCTCGGGGACGCGCACAGCGCGTACGCCGAGGCGCCGTGCGCGGACGCCCCGTGGGCGGACCCCGGCGCCGGCAGCGGCAACCGGAAGATCAGCCTCGTGGACCTGACCGGCCGCCGTCGCCACCAGGGGCCCGCGCTGGACAACGACGGCGCGCCGGCCCCCGCGCACGCGCCGCAGACGTCCCCGCCCCAGTTCGCCGGCGCGGAGGCCGGCGTGGCGCGTCCCGGCATCGGCTCCCGCGGCCTCGGCGGCGATCCCGATGGTGGGCGATGCGATGCGGCGGCGCTGCGCGGGAGGGAGGGGAGGCGCGAGACCTGTGTGGTCAACTGCGCTATCCAGGCTTCGAGTTATCCGCATCGGGGCCCGCGACGGCTGCATAAACCCATTGTGGTGGATATTGAGTTGCCGGTGTGGGATGAGGAGGAGGAGGAGGAGGAGGAGGAGGAGTAGGAGGAGGAGGAGGAGGAGGAGGGGGCGGGGACGTGAAGGTGAGGCACGAGGTACTCTTGGTTGCCTGGAGTGAGGCTCGTGAAGTTAGGCTGCTACGACACGCACTTCCTCGGGCTGTGGCGATGATGCTGCGGTGCCCCCAGCCGGTCTGAGTGAGTTGGCCGATGAAGCCTCGCGCGAAGGATGGCGATGGAGACTTGCACACGAAGTTTCACGCGAGGGATGAGGCGGTGGCGGCCTTGCACGAGAATTGGTGTTCGATAGCATTGCCTACGAAATATTATAGAGCTGACTTGGTATCGCCAGCACATCTACGTCCACATCTCGCTTCTGGAGATCACGGTGTAGGTAGTCTACCCAATCCTGCGTACCTTACGTCCTCGCCTTCGTAGGCAATTGAATCCATGTTTTTCTCTAACCTAACCATCGGCCTACCAGATGGTTCACATCCATGAGCCTCATTCATAGATCATAGATGATGCCATCACGCAGGGCATCGAATAACGAGCAGTCACAGGCTGAATTCTCACCACACGTCTCGAAAGTGGCCATTCGACGTTGGCCAGCAAATCAGGACATCACCGACGAGAGATCATTGGAGTTCGAAAGTTGGGCAGCAACGAGCTTCCGTGGCACACCACCATTGCCCAAATTCATTCCCAGATGGAAAGTCGTGAGACAAGATCACGATACCTACTCGCTTCCCCGGAATCGCCCAAGGTGGTGGTCGTGGTGGTCAATTCACCCTCACGTGCAGCGATGTCTCAGGGTCCAGCGCAGACGTCATGAGACATGATCGGGATGCCAGCGGTCTCGCCGGGGCGGCCTTACGGAGTACCTAGGTAGGGAGAGTTTTCCTCGGACGCCGCTGCATCCGCGCGGTGGTGCATAAATCGCTATTAATACAAGGAATATGTATAACTATAGGTTAAGCTATCTTCGTCATTCGGGGGGAGAATATGGAGCATTTGTCACGTCTGCCCACTTGGCCTTGGGTCGTGATGCGTCTCCCGGAGCCCACTCGAAGGGTCGAGGCTGACCTAGCCACACCCAGCCCTGGAGCTTTGCCAGCTCGACCGCCAGCTCGTTCGCTACGTTGGCCTGCCACTGCCTGGCAGCGGCCCGCGAACCCTGTTTTGTTTCTGCTACGGTCATCTGATCGTGCGTGGGGATGATTCCTCCTCGGCGCGTAAGTAACCAGCACCCTAGATTGACAATTCACCAGAGGGCTGTGTATCTTGTGAGATCGATTGATGCTGGTATAGCAGGGCGGTATACTTCCAGTAGCAGATCGGCACCTGGGCAGTGCTGCGCGAATCCGGAGGACGGGCGGACGACGGGCAGGAGTTGCACCACTCTACCCTGCTGATAGGCTACAGCCTTGCCCGGGATCGCCTCACCGGCTATGATGGCCCAATGAGCCATAATGGTCTCTGCCTTGGTGTCTTCTTACATCCACCAATGCTTTGGAAGAGGCTTGTTCCCTGGGAGCCAGGCTGAGTAGAGCCTGGTGGACGAGAGGCTCAGATGTCGCGGTCAGAAGCTACGGTGTCACGGTGGCATGGTAAGCTGAGTGGGCTGACCGTTTCTTAGGTTAGTGGTGGTGACCCCGCGCGGGGGGACGGGCACTGGGCAGACCGTATCTTACCAGGTTAAGGTAGGTAGACCGTAGACGAGAGAATATTCATCATAGAACGCCATACCTAGGTACTCTGAAACCGAATGCAGTCCGGTCATCAGATGTGCAATTGCTTCTGCACTCCAGAAAGTGTGAAAATAGCTTGTCCAATAGGCAACGGGGGAGACCGACCGGTGGTGTCGTTCTTCGCAAGCACAGCGAATGAGGAGCCCCGGGGTGGTGCCTGAAGGTCTCCTTCAGGTTGTTTTCGTTGTGATGGGAGGTACAGCTTCCTGACTTCTGATTGGCTTAATAAATCCAATTTCATTGGTTCGCTTCGGCCTCCACTAGGTCCACCTGTCTGCTGATCCCAGCCGGGAACGACTGCGACCTTTACCTACACCTTAAGTACCACCGTCGACCTAAGTACCTGAAGGAGACCGTTCGTCACGGCGCAGGCAGATAAGTAGCTGGCGAATGCTTGCGCGCGCGCGCGCAAGCAATTCGCCAGCTAGCTATCAGGGTGATGGGTTGGAAGGGACGTGACGAACGGTCTCCCGGCCTTAGGTGACCTAGGCAGGTACCTAGGTAGGCCCGGACCGGAGACCTTCAGGCATATTTTTGGAGCGCAGCGACCTCGAGTAGGATACGGCGCTTCGGTGCGTCAAAATGGTGGCCAATGGTTATTTCGCATCGCCAAGCTGTCGTTGGAGGGGCCCTGCAGCCATGCAGCTACAGTAGCATGGAAGCTTGGCTGGGTTTCTGTCAGTGTCAGCGAGCTGCCGCACGGTTCCACGGCCGTTTCCATCGGGACACCGAAGCACGCGCGTTATTAGTTATTACCTTAGGAGCAATTGAGTTTCGGCCCCCTTAGGTATTGCGAGTCGGGTCCTTTGTAGTTTGTACCCCGTACGACCTGATTAAGTACCTACGGAGCGCTGCGGCGAGGGGGAATGGAAACCCTCACTCGCAGCTTGCATCGTATGTCCGTTTTCGAGGGAGCACATGCGCAGCCCTCACCGCCATGGCCTATAATCGACCTTCCAAACGGCCAAGAGAGTGAGGGAGGGAGGGGTCGGCCCTGAACAGCAGGTGTGGTATCGACAGGCACCCCTCTACAGTACGCGGGGATATCTTTTGTTAGCGCATACGCTTTACCACACAAGGCTAATGCAAGTAAATCGCTCCCAATTCCGATAAGCCTATACCTCCCACCCAAATTTATATGTAAGGTACAAGACCAGCTAAAAAACTTTAGTGCTGGTTAGTTTGCCTCTCTCGCCTACGTTCTGCCGCTTCAAGCGACGGCGAGGCCGCCTCTAGGCGCAGTTGCTAGGCATTTAAAAAGCTCTTTGCCACGTCCATGGTAAATAGCAGTTGTTAGGCGTTGAATGTGTGTCAATAGCTTCAAAAATGGGCTTGCAAGGCAAAGAATCGATATGGTGTTAAACGCTGCAAAAGAAAAAAGGCGGTAGCAATAGCAAGCACTAACGTATGGCTATCATAGGGGTTGCTGTATTTCCCATACAAATTTAGGTGGGAAGTACAGGATCGGTATGCAATTGCTACGTTAGGTAAAGTGTACGCGCTAACAAAAGATATCCCCGCGTACTGTAGGATGTGCAGAAGGGCACGCGTCTAGAAAAGGACCAGGCATGGTCCTTGCAACGTTGGCAGATGGCTTCCTTGGATCGGGGCGGCTTGGATGGCGCCCGCCGCTATTTATTGCTCGATTCCACTGATCGGCTGAAGCGACAGGCACACCCTCCTGTTCTGGTCGGGCTAAAAGGAGAGGGCAGGAGGGGTTATTTCGAGGATTCGGGTGCTTATCGGCGTAGCTTCATCGTGATCCATCTGGCGGCGCGCAACCTGACTCGTCCGCTGCTCTCTTCCTGTCCAGCTAAAGCATCAGGGATAGAGCTCTCGTGATGCTCTGGCCGGTGATTTTGTTGCTCGATGCTTGGCTCGGAAGTTGTCTCCTTCTCTTTGGGCCAGCAACATCCTGCTTTCACGGCTGGCTTGACGTGATGGTCCAACAACCGGAGCGCGCAATGCAGATGATATCCCTAATCCCCGCCCCCACCTCACACGGGCTGCCGTTGGGCCGCGGGGATGGGCTTGGATGGGACGTGGAGAGACAAGGATAGTTACGCACATCATAGCGGAACAAGGTAACCGAAGAGATCCAGGCGGGACGAACTCGATGAGTTTATTGGGACTCCGACCAGATTTCGGTAGCTGTATGTGCGGAAGTAGCTGCCAGCCGGTGTCTCCTTTCTCACATGCTGTTCCTGTTGGCAAGTACTGGAATGTCAGGTTCCTATCCGGATGGCGGACTGGCAGGATGCCGCCGGGACAGGTCCATCATTCCATCGCTCCCGCCAGAGCTGCATCTTCGACCATCCATCCCTGAGGCTCACACGTTGACCGCTGAGACTGGCTCTGTCTGGTGTACAGTTGTGTCGTAGGTTGAAAGGGGGTCGTCCAACAGGCGGTGATGGTCCAATGGAAGCTGTTAGAGCACGTTTCTATGCTACTACAAGATTCCGAGGAAAGCGACAAAGCGCCACTGGTATCTCCGGAAATGGGTTTCCACAGCCGTTGTCGAACCGAAGCAGCGCCTTATCGCGGACGGAATATATGCTGTCATACGAGTCACCTACCTGTTTGTATGGTCTGCATGCAATCATTGGCCTGAACCATCGGCGACTCCTTAGCAGAGCAGCCCCTGACTTCCAATATCTTCCGTCCTGTTGTGACTTTTCGTCTGACCATCCGACAACATCATCGCAACGCTAGGCCACGGGCAGATGGTCGGATCTCGTGCTACCGCACGTAGGCTGAAGAAGTGGTCCTGTGGAATCAGTACCGCGGTACTAACGATAGGTAAGGTTAGGGGCGTAAGCGACCAGGTGAGAAGCTGATCAATGTCGGCTGAGGCAGCCATCTTCTCCAAGCTTCTCAACTTGTGCCCTACCAGATCGGATGTACCTGCTTCTCATCAGGCCGACCACCGGGGCGGTCGTGTGGGATGCGAATGTGACAATGAGCGTGCAGGAGAGCCTGTGAAAATGATGCAGCGAAGCAGCAAGAGAGCAGACGGGCATGACCCATCGCATGATCTGGTTGGCTGATGAGTGGTTGCGATTGCGGTTGCGGAACTTGCCCTGAGCTGCCTCCCCAAGTCTCCTGTCTGGCCTGTGCTGTGCCCATCACCAATTGACCAACTTGACCAACTCGGGGCGGTTGGCTCCAATGACGGCCACCGCCGAAGACCCTCGCCCATCTAGGGCTTGGTGGATACAGGCTACTGCAGGATGAAGACAGAAAGGGGAATGGTGTGGTAGAAAGCCATAAGAGGTGGGCCAAGACTCCAAGTAGGAGGAGGAGGAGACCGTGACGCGATACGTTTGGTTCGCTAAGATGCCACGATACCGTCAGTAAGAGTCACAGGCAATCGGCTCGGCATCGTGGACAATGGCGGAAGTTGGAACCCGTGCGCAAGCTGGAGATGGGTCCCCGAAGATACGGGGCGAAAGGGCACATGTGAATTCACCTGAGAGTGAGATGAGGCTGCCAATCCTAAGGGAGGTTGGGAGGTACTGATCCCGCTGCCTCTTCATCGATCTCTTCGGTTGGTGTGCCTTGTGATGGGATCGTCGAAGTGAACTGTTGTCTCTCTGATCTGGGTCGGCCTCCTATCAGGTCGGGCCAACACACAACACCGGTTGCTGTACGGTACCTGACAACGTACCTGACAACATCAGGTACCTACCTTATCTAGGTAGAGGTAGGTAGGAGGCAGGGTGTTGACAAAATACTATAGTACTAGTACTATACTTAGTATTACTATACTTAGTATAGTATAGTACCGAGCCCGATACTATACTTAGTATACTAAGGTACTATCCCCACTTAATATGATAAGATAAGGTATATTTTTAAATCCGCCTTAAAAAGTTATATAGTAATACTATTGCCCGATTTATTAAATTATTTTTTTTAATTAGTTATTAATTTTTAAACTTTGATTTTCTTATATAAAAAACCTTCGCTAAGCCACGGCTTAGCTATCCACAGCCGCAAACCGGCTTATTTAAGCCACGTCGAAATTTTTTTTTGTTTTTTTTTTAAAGTTTTAAAATCAATAACTAATTAAATAAAATAGCTATTAACTTGGTTTTTTAAATATATAAACCCTTTTTTAAAACGGTATAATATATATATAATACATAACTTTTCTTATTATGTAAGCAATATAAAAAACACAATATTGTTTTAAATTTTATTTTTACTTTTTTATCACGGGAACCGATACAGCACGTCAGGCGCGGAGGTCTGGTTGCTAATATGGTGGCAATGATATTAAGCTTAAGGAAAGAAACTATCAACAGAACGGGCGCGCGGCGTGCCAGAAGATATGGTGCGGTGCGCGTAGGTTTAGGCGGCTAGCAGCCGTTGCCTAAGGTGCTAGCAGGTGGCTAGCAGCCGGCCGTCAATTGAATGGTTGGCCGGGCCGGCGCCTTGTGGCTTAGCTGCTGCAGCCCTTGTGGCTTAGCTGCTACAGCCCTTATGGCTTCCCTTCCAATCTCCTAACGGCTACTGCCGTCACATTTTTTAAAACATTAAATCAAGATTATAAGTTATTTATATATCTTTATTTTATTTATAAAAAGTAATATTTTAAGCTTAATATAAATAATCTTTATTTTAAAGCTTAATATAAGGTTTATATTAATCGTTATTTAAAATCTTATTTCATTTTCTTTTTTTAATTTTTTACCAGTTATATATATATGTTATATTAACGGCTAACGTATAATAATAATAAACAAAATTCGGGCTACCCAATGGTATATTTTTTATTTAAAAAAGTGGACTTTACTTTTGGTACTATAGTAGTACTATAGTAGTACTAAGTATAGTATAGTACCAGGCCTAATACTATACTAAGTATAGTATTTCAACACCCTGGTAGGAGGTAAGGAAGAAGTAGGTAGGCAACTGTGCGAAAGACCCAGCGACCACCCAACTGGTGCAACATATGGTCTGTGCCATGTATCTTCAGCTGCTAACTATCGTCATACCTGCTCGTCTGCACCAACATCGGGAGACGACGGTTGGTGAAGAAGTCTCCAGCGTTTCCATTCGAAGCCTTGACCAGCGCTGACGAAGGTGATGCATCCCTTATTATTAAGCCCTTGTTCTGGTAGACCCTGCAGCTTGAAGGATAGCCCCCGCTAAATCTGACGTCCGCGGTCCCTTTGTTTGAAGCGCATACAGGGCTGTTGCTCCAGCTGGCCCGATAACGCGCCCGGCTGTCAACACACACACACACACACACACACAACAACAACACCAACCAGCCTCGAATGCCTGTCTGGCTGGTGTTGGCAAAATCGGACCTTGGCCCAACTGGTCTCAGTAATACTGGTCACTGGTCAATTAATGTAGGAATGGAGATTTGTTGGTATTCCAGTTGCACAGCTGCTTTGTCCATTTCTCGGTGTTGAGTCACTGTGCAACCGGCGCAATTAAGACCCTTTTCGAGGTATATAAGAGGTGAGATAGATTGGCCTTCACCGCTGGTTTCGCAGTCGCGCAACCTCACCTCACAGCGGATCGCGCCACCGACTTTTGGAGACTCCCATTCCTACGACCGGCAACGACAAGGGAAAAGTCGGATGAGAGATTCGAGATTTGAGATTCAGGGTCCTCAAGATTCGCCATCGCTAGCCATGGTTTAGGGACCATTGCCGGTATCTATCGCCACTACCAACCAACGCACCGGCCTCTTCACTTTCCGACCCGGCTTCCCGGTAGTTATCTATCTTCCAAGCTTGTTCGGAGGCAGCCAAAGTCGACCACCTTTCGCCTCTCGCCTCTCGCCTCTCAGGGGCTCGTCGATATTGGTGGTTCTCGTCCCGGCCGGCCGTGCGGCCAAACGATTAGTCGCAGACGGCCAACCGCTGAGACGTCTTGACGACATCACACATGAAATACGCTGCTGCGACAGCTCATCTTCACGAGATATTTAATAAGCTGCTTAGGTGTCTTAGACGTGTTCGCATATCCCGTCAACGTCGGGGGGCACTCAAGGAAGTCTCCTTCGGCAGGCAAACGAACCCCGGCCGGTAGAATACGATAGACGTTCGGCGATGACGAGCCGAAGGCGCGCGAAGGACGCTAATAACCTGGATTCATAATACCTTCGCAACCGCGATACCAGTATATCACCAACACGGTTATTCGTTGCACAGACCCAACGAGTATATGCCAGCGGGTGCGCGCTCGCTCCGTCGCGTCCGCATTGGCACAAGCGAAGAAGACACTTCCAGCAATAAGGTCCACTGCCTTACGATCACGGGAGGTAACCTTGGAAGAAGTACCGCAATCCGCTGCCTTGGTGGTTACACGTACCCGAGCCTAGCAGGAGCTCGGTTAAGTGATCGTGGGCGAGATACATAGATCTTGCACTGCCTTTCCGCGGTGGTGCAAGTCACTTTATCCCTGGCACCTTAACCCCTCGTTCGTTCGTGCTCGTTCTAGGCCACCTGGGTTGAACCTCCCTGGACCTGGCAAGCCCTCGCCCTGGCCACCCGCCGGCCCGCGACAACAAGGCACTACTACCGCAGTGCTTAGGAGGTAGTTTAGCAGCCTACAGCGATCAGAGCGACGGCTTCCCGCTGTCAGTGGGCGATCCCCCTCGCGATTCCTCACCAGCTAGCACTGGCGCTACCCTCGGCGGCCCATCTTCCACCCATCCAAGCCAGCCTGCCAGCCTGCCAGCCCTCCATCACCATCCATCCATCACCATTTGACCATCAGCTCACCCGCACAACCCTCCAAGACTTTACCTCAGGTAGGTACCTACCTACTGTACCCCTGCCTGCTGGGTTGGACCAGTCGAACCAGCCGGACCAGTCGCTGCAACTTGCGCGCACAGGAACACATCGCCCCCCCCATTAGGTCCAACCCCCTGTCTCCCTGTCGGCTTGAGGGTACCTTCGTGCCTCTGTGCCTTCGTGCCCCATCCTGGCCATTTCCCGTACATCCTTCAGGTCCTCCTCACCCCTCTCCATCTGCGTGCTTCGGCTGCGTTGTGTTGCGTCTTAAAGACTGGGCGGCTTCCCGTCACCATCTGTCGCTTGTTCCTGTCCCGTCTTTGCTGCTTCCCGGCCTTTCCATTCCCTCCGTGACCTCATCCAACACCTCACCAACTACCACCACCACCACCACCACCAACCACCCCTTTCGCCCTTCCTACCACATCACCATACACCATCCATCCCTCCTCCACCTGCCTGCCTACCTAAGCAGTAGTCAGCCTTCTACCCGCAAAGCGATTGACTCTGGGGGGCCGTGACTAAGTCCTCGGGACGGCCCCTCGCGCTTGACACCAATTCTTAATTGAATTTGGCCCCTAAACTGGTATTGCACTACCTACCTACCTACTTAGCTACTCCTCCCACTACATACCTCAACCTCCTGTTGCAAACGCCAGCCTCTTGCTTGATCGCCGCTTTCCTGCCCCCATGCGATAGATCCCCACAGGGCCGTCACCGCTCCTCTATTCGACCCAGCGACCCGATTCTACAAGAAAAAAAAAACCATCAACAACAACGACGCCCTCGCAACAACTGGATCATTTTGGAAACCTTCCCGGTCGTCTACTGTTTCCGCCGATAGACCTCCTATCACCATGGCGCCGCTCCCCCCGGATCCGTACAAAGCCCTCGGTGTCGCCAAGGATGCCACCCCAGCTACGATCAAGACCGCCTACCGGAAGCTGGTGCTCACCTGCCATCCCGATAAGGTCCAGAACCTTTCCCCTCAGCTGAAAGAACAGAAGCAAAATGAATTCCAGCTGGTGCAGGAAGCCTACGAGCTGCTTAGCGACGAGGACAAGCGCATCTCCTACGATAACAATGTGAGACTGATGGAACTACGGTCGCAAGCGGCCAGAAACTTCGCGTCCGCTCGATCGCCTACCAGACACTACGACGTCAAGGACGCATCTCCGCGGCCCTCGACATTCGCCAAGCCGGGTCCCTATGGGTATGGATCTGCAAGATCATATGAGGAAGTTTCACGTCAAGAAGAAATCCGGCAAGCCAGGAAAGCAGCAAGCTACGAACGAGACAGGCCCTCCAGGCGTGAGGAGGAGCGCAGAAGAAAAAAACAAGAGGAGGACTGGGCCAAGGAGAAGGCCAGAGAGAAGATGCGAGAGCGAGAGGATAGAGAACGGCGGGATAGAAAGCAAAGGGAAAAGGAAAGGGAGAGGGAAAGAGAGAAGGCCGCCGAGAAGGCCGCTGAGAGAGCTCGAGAAGAGAAACGCAACCAGGAAAGGGAGAAGAAGAGGAAAGAAAAAGAGCGCGCAGCGGCGTCAGAAGACAAGTCTCGCCGGCAGAAGACTTACGGGGAGTCCTCGCCTGAAGAATCCGAGGAGGCCGCCTATCACAGATCTGACAAGAAGAAATCACCTCGAAGACCCGAAGACCCCAAGGACGAGGTTCCCCCAAAGCCGACTGATAGGAGGAGGAAATTATCAGATTCGTTGGAAAGCGCAGTCAACTACCTGACTCAGTCCGGTTACAAACCGAAACTCAATCAGACCGCGCCGACTGCGCCGACTGCGCCGACTCCTCCACCCGCCACAGCTACTTCGGCCTTTGGGCCGCCGCCGCCGCCTCCGCCGCCGCCTCCTCCCCCTCCTCCTGCTGCTGCAGAGGAATCTGATGGCATCACGGTCGAGGAGGAACAGAGTCCCCGAAGACCTGGACGCCGAATGTCCCACGATTCGCCACGCTCTGCGAAAGACAAGCCCAGGAAGAAGTCAAGCTCGTCTCGGGAACCTGATCCAATGGGTCGATTTCCCCCTGGCCTCGCACGTGCTCGCACGGACATGTTCACCTCTCGCCCACCGTTAACTCCCGGCTTGGATCGTGCTCAGACATTCCACGCGGGTGCAAAACCGCGTGGCTCAAGCAAAACGCGTCTTCACTCACGCGCTGGCTATGAGTCGGACGATGACCGAGAAAGAATGTACCGTGCGAGCCGTCGGACCCAGTCCCCTGAAGCCCTAGCAACTCGCTACACATATAATGTCGCCACCGGCAAGACGAAGCTACAACACGTTCAACATTCTGACGGCCGGATACCTAAAGCTTCGTATGCCTACGCGCCAAACACGTCTGCACGTATGGACTCGCGGTATCATTATACGAGTGACCACTATGAACCCGAAGCGAAAGCGTACTACGACAACGTCAGTTACTCGGGCTCGGTCGCGGCCGACGAGATAAAGTTCGCCCCGGGTCGATCAGGTTACTTCCCGTGACACTCTGAATAGGGGTCTGTCTGTATATGGACTGTCATCTGGCAACGTGGGTGAATCTGCCGCTACATTGAACCATCTACATTGGCATCGTGTTCGGGCGTTTTGGGTTCCTCTTGGGAAGCTTGATACCAGTCAAATCAGAATCACAAGATACAGTAACGATTTAATGTCTATCGTCGGGGCTAGCTATTTCAGGTGAACGATGGGAATTACGACCTCTATGTGTTTCAAGATGCTCCAAGGTTGCATCTGGGGGTGAGCCGAGTAAAGTACTTGCCATAGAGATGCTGTGGGCCTGTCTTCAGACACAGTCCCGATCTTCCCCGTTCTACTGCAGCTCCGACGGGTTTCGCGAGAGATGAGCTAAGAGTTCGGTCTTTCGTCATTTCCTGTTTCCATTGTTTTGTTCCAAGATTGACCGCCGCTGGGGCCTTTTTGAGCTTATACACATACACCACTTTCATAACTGCATCGCCTGGAGAACAAGTTTCATCACACGGAGGAAAGAGGAAGAGGAAGAAGAAGGACGCGGCAATACCTTTCTTTGGAGAGTCGGTCTCTTGCCATCACATTTACGCGGCGTTCTTTGAGGGTTTCTACGGTGCAAAGGCGCTTCGACGTCTCTTGGGGATTTCTGGGAATACGATTACGAAGGGATGGGAATGAGAAGAAAGAGCTGTTCTCGGTGTACCATCAACCGGGTGGGGTGTGTCGTGCGAACGAGAAAGAAGAGAAAGAACGCATGCCTACCCACCTACGAGTGGGTGATCTGTTGGGTGCCGCCAGACCGACGACACCGCGGGGATTAGCCGCTTCGCTGCGCACGAACGATCGAACGAACGAATGAACGGACGGACGGACGAACATATTAGACAGGATGAGATGAGATGAGCATACGCATACGCATACACATACGCTGCTTATGAATGAATGGAACATACATATATGATCAAACCAAACTTGCATACTGGATACGGCTTTTGGGCCCTGGACGTTGGTGCAAGACCTGGTGTTTGACTCCCAACGCTTCCACAGCCGGCCTTGGAACCCACTGAGAAAACTCGGTTTCATAACTTCTCAACTAGGTGTGATTCGGTACTACCTCAAATTTCTGCTAGATTCATTGATGGTATTGGGAGTACTTGTAGAAACCTGTCATCTAGGAGCTACCTAGTGATCGCACAACAACTACCTAGGTACCTCTTCACTGAGCCCGTGGAACGCCAACACGTTTGATGGGTATCTTGTTATTCTTCCGGTGGGCTACTCAGTTCTCGGACGAAGCCAAGAATATTGGGCACACGTGGACTCTGACAACAGGGCACGACACCTAAGGTACTGCGTCCATCTTGCTTTTGAATCTCTTCGTTCTTGATTCTACGCTCTCTCGGTCTGGGGGTATCATTTGCGTTCTGCAGCATACAAAAACACCAGCTTTACATACACACGGGTTTACCTCCCCATTACGGTCTCGTTTCCCTGCCCAGGCTACGCGCCCATCTCGATCAGACCAAGACATAGAGAGAACATATCTGCAAGAAGCCCCGTTAGCAATGTGGTCTAGCTTGGGTGGTGAATGGACGGGGGGAGGGAGAGTAAGCGTTGACAAACTCACCAGACTCAGGCCGAGGATCATGCTGATCCAGAACAAGACATTATTCGCGGTCTTGTGGGCGCGGACCCAGCGGGTGCGCTGGAGCATGACGATGGGCAGCTGGAGCATCTGGCAGACGAAGCCGTAGCCGCGGAGCTTCTTGGTGATGCAGGCCATGACGATCTCGTGGCCGAGGGCCGACACCAGGAAGGTGATGAGCGTGGCCAGGGGCCGCCCCGTCTTCGGCCTCGAGGTCGCGTACACGTGGCGCCGCAGGAAGCTGTACACGGGCACGTTCCACTCGCGGCTGAACTCCATCCAGTCGGTGCTGTTCCACCAGTCGCTGTAGAAGTGGCGGTCGGCGAAGCGGGTGATCTCGCCGAACGCTCCAAGGACGTACTCGAAGATGACAAGGAATACCAGCAGGAAGGTCAGCATGAAGGGGAACAGCAGCCAGGAGATGGCCTCGGCCAGAATCAGCAGCTTCTCCGAGGGCGAGGCCGTGGCGTCCAGCGCAGCCCGCGACTCCTGCAGCACGGGCAGGATGAATTCCTCCGAGATGATGGTCAACAGGAAGATGCAGCCAAAGGTAGCGACGATCTTGGCGATCAGCGAGGTCCAGTTGACGTGCGCATTCCGCGGGTACTCCAGCTCGTAGCACAGCGTCGGGCACAGCAGGTAGTCGAAGTAGTTGGCCCATGTCAGGTTGCGCGGGTACGTGACGTTACCGATGGGGCTGGTCAACTCGCGCGCCAGGTCCTCGCGCAGCTGCGACAGACCCTCGCTGTCGCTGTCGCTGTCGGTATTGATGTTCGCGTCGCTGTGCAAGTGGCTACCACCCGGGTGATCGACCGAGGGGTAGGCGTAGGCGGGCTCCTTAGACTGGCCGCGGGGGTGGTCGAGCGCTTGCAGTCGCTTCTCCGTCTCGGACAGGTGGCCGTTGTAGAAGGCGTACGAGTGCGTTTTCATGAGCAGCACCATGGTGTGCAGTAGCAGGAACACCTGCGCGGTCCAGGTCCACTGGAGGATGAAGGGCACGGCAACCCAAAAGGCGAGCCACACGACCTGGTAGATGCTTTGGATGGCCATGCCGCCGGCCTTCCAGGTCATGGCACCTTGGCTTTTCCTGAATTCCTTGTGGAGCGGGAAGCTCACAAGGGTGCTGGCGACCATGAGGAAATCGGCAATGGCCAGATGCCAGAGCTTGACGGTGAACAAGGTCCAGATCTGGACACGGAACGGGTATCCAGTGTCCTTGTAGTTGCGCAGCATGGAGGTGATGCCCATGATGGCCAGGCCGATCCAGAACAGGTTGAAGAAGCCATGGAAATCGCGGTACTCGGACGCGGGATCGAAGTGGGAGACGCGCGAGGCGTATTCGATGGTGGGAAACAGACGTCGCCGCTGCTCGGCGCGGGCTTGCTTGCGTGCGGTCGACAGCGCTTTCGTGGACGCAGGCGCGTTCTCGGGGATGGGTGTCGAGCGACCACTGGATTAGGGGAAGAAGCACTGTCAGTCAGCAGTTGACTCGACTCGCAAGCTTGAGCCTAGAAGGAAGGAAACATGGAACGCACCTGGTCATGCCCGAGACAGAGGCCCCATCGTCGGGGGTTTCGAGCAAGCCACTGACCGAAGTACTACTGTGGTTCCTGACGAGCTCGGCGACCTGGGCATGCTGCGGCTTCCCGAGTCGCGGGCGCAGGACACTGTCCTGCGCGTTGCCGTTGGTATCGATATTGGTAGACGACATGTCGATGTCTGGCTCTGACGCTGCTGAATCCGAGCGAGATCGGCTCTCAAGCTCCAGGAGCTGGGCAAACAGACAAAAACGAGGCCGTTGGGGCTGAAAGGGACTAGAACCGAAATAGAAGCAGCAACAAAGGGACGGAAGTATGCAGGCACGACAGGAAGGTTAAGGTAATCCTTAGGGAGGTGTCAAAAGGTACCTAGGGCATGAAACGTGGGCGAGCCGGCGCAAAGGTTATTGGCGATAGGTTTGACTCAGGCTGGCCGCGCGGGGAATGCGGTGCTGAGTCGAGAAGGGGAAGTAGGATAGGTGAGGCTGAGGATTGAATAAGTTAAGGAGGAATGAAGAACAGCCCTCAGGAAGGGCGAGGGGAATGAGCTTGTTGAAGGCAAAGGTGATGGGTGATGGGTGATGGGTGACAGACAGCATCGAAAAGGCCACTCCACCGAAGCAGCATAGTAGATTCGCGCCAAATTACACGATTGGGTCTGCTCCATGCATGCACCCTCAATTCCTCGAAACGCAAGCCCACAGCAATTCGATCAGGGTGCAGGCGTACCGTATTTAGGGGGACATCCGTAGGACGTAATGAAGATAATGATAATAATAACAATAATAATAATATTCATCCCAATATGAGGTTGTATGCAATGGCCTGGGACTCTGCGAGGACGAAGCGTCGGTGGATCCGGTGAGATTCAAAGATTCCATGTCCGTTTGAGAGATCAGATTGTACCTGGCCATAGTGATTTTGGTAGATTGGTACTTACAGCCGTCTGAGCCACCAACCTGCAACGGCCGGCCGCCGGGGGACCTAACTTACATGATTGTGAGCTGAGGTGGCAGCCGCCAGTCAGCCCCCCCGAATTCTCCAATTCGCATATGCCTTTAACCCGCTGTTGCCGCTGAACAAAGAACTGTCCAGTCTGGCTCAGCTACCATTTTTGACGTCAGCCCACATATTTCCATACTGAATTGGCAATCGACAACAGATTTGGGGTCCAAGGGTCCCTTCATTCTCCCTTCATTGGGGTTGCCGGCCCCCGACCCCTACGTCACTGTCCTCGACTCTTCTGGATCCCCTGTTCCTCATTCTGCAGCATGTTGTGTCGTGCCTCACAGGGCTCGCGACCATCATGGCTGGATACGACTGTTACTGTCTGCATTGGATGCTATCGAGGATTTACCCTGCAGTCGAATATTGCGAATAACTTCACTGACTCGGTCCCAGCTTCTGCTCAGGGACCTCCCGGTAAGGACCTAAAAAAGCACGTGGCGTGGTCTGTCAACCCTTGCATCCTTTAACGGTGGTGGGTGGCTTATTTCTTTATTTTTAGCCACTGCCCGCTGAAGAACCGTTCCCCCGCGAACGTCAAAGCCACGGATTACTTAAGATTTGAACTGCCAGCTTGCTGTGAGGTACCTTACCTTATGTCCTACCAGATTCACCATGGACTGCAGCACACCTATCGCGGTCCGACCAGATACCGATTGTGTACGCGGAGGAATACTCGGGAGTTTGCCCACCATTACCGGCTGGCCAAATGGTAGGCCGGCTACCCGGTACGACTGAAGTCGGCTCCATTGTGGCAGCGAATGCGCCCAGGTTGGCTATTTTTGGTATGGGAGATTCATATCGCCAGATACCCAACCTGGCGTCTCCTCTCCAGGATCTGAGATCCAACTGCCAACAGGGGTGGGCAGGGTTCGGAAATACTATACTTAGTATAGTATTGAGGTCAATACTATACTATACTTAGTACTACTATAGTACTACTATAGTACCAAAAGTGGGGTCCACTTTTTTACGTAAAAAATATACCACTAGATAGCCCGATTTTTTCTGGTTATAATTATACGTTAGCCGTTAGTACAGTATATAAGCATAGCCCGTTAAAAAATAGAAAGAAAAAATAAAAAAAATAAAAAACAATTAAAAAAAACCTTTCTATTATTCTTTTCTTTCTGATAGTTTTACATCTAAAAAAAATACCATTTATAGCCTGACTTTTACTTATAATCATTATGCGTTAGCCGCTGGTATAAGATATAATTATAGTCTGTTAAAAAATAAAAAAATAAAAAAATAAAACAATAAAACAATAAAATAATTGTTTTATTATTCTTTTTTTAATAGTTTTATACTTAAGAATGGATTATTTTATAGCACGACTTCTGCTTATAATTATTACATGTTAGCTATTAGTATAAAATATAAGTATAACTTAAAAAAAGATAAAAAATGGAAAATAAATTCTTTTTATTATTCTTTTTTGTTTAATAGTTTTATATCTTAAAGAAATATTGTTATATAGTCTTAATTTTACGTTTGTTTTATTTTTTTATTTTAAAAGAAACTATTTTATAAATATGAGAGGCTTGGGTTAATTAGTCGAATTAACTATGACTTAAATAGAGTTTATTTTTAGCTTAAAGAGGAAAAAAACATTGCTTGCGTTATAGCGTAAACGATATAAAGATTTTATATACGTATATATGTGGGCTAAGCACGGGCCCGACGCACGTAATACGGCGTTGTGACGGCACACTTGGCGATAAGCAGATTAGATACGCAGATAGGCTGGATGAGGAAAGGGACAGACTGGAGATACGCGCCTGCTGCGCGCGCCTGGCAGAACCGGCCGCCTTACCTAAACGGGTAAGCGGTCAGGTGGGGCCTGCAGCTGCAGCCTACTCCATCCCTCCGCCGCAGCCATCCATTGTTGGCTTCCTTTTCCTTTCCTCACGTTTGTTATTTTCTCTACGCGAATAGACCACGTTACAAGCCCTGCCTTGTGACCAACCTTTTGCCCTGACAGGCGTTATAAGTTTTAGCGTAGTTAAAGCTTTTTTTAGGCGTAGCCTATGAGAAAATAAAGATTTACTTGGCTTAGGCTTTAAATTACCGTTAATATAACAAATATTTCTTTTATTTTTCTTTTTTATTTCTTTATGTTTTTTTTTCCTTATAGTTTTTTTACTTTTTTATGTTTTTTTATTATACAGATTTCCATTATTTTTTTAGTAATAGTTATATACTATATACTATAATATAAGCTAAAAAAAACCGTAAATTTATAATTATTCTCTTTATTTTTAACAAAATTAGTTTATAGATTTTTATTGGTTTTTATAATAGTAGTTATATAATATACATTATAATATAAGCTATAAAAAAGCCGTAAGCTTATAATTGTTTTATTTTATTTTATTTTATTTTATTTTATTTTATTTTATTTTATTTTATTTTATTTTATTTTATTTTATTTTATTTTATTTTATTTTATTTTATTTTATTTTATTTTATTTTATTTTATTTTATTTTATTTTATTTTATTTTATTTTATTTTATTTTATTTTATTTTATTTTATTTTATTTTATTTTATTTTATTTTATTTTATTTTATTTTATTTTATTTTATTTTATTTTATTTTATTTTTCCAAGGTTTTTTTTCCCATGGTTTTTTTCCCGATTCGTGGCTTGCTACCAGCCACATGTGGCTAATACACCTTCGAAAAACAACCTTTAAAAATTAATAACTAATTAACAAAAAATAATCTAATAAATCAAACAATAGTATTACTATATAACTTTTTATAGCGGATTTAAAAGTATACCTTATCTTATCATATTAAGTGGAGATAGTACCTTAGTATACTAAGTATAGTATTGAGGTCAATACTATACTATACTAAGTATAGTAGTACTAAGTATAGTACCAATACTATAGTATTTTTTCCGAACCCTGGGGGTGGGTGAAGGAACCGAAGAGGTAACCCCCGCCCCTCATATCACCAAGGGTAATGGAAGCGAATGTGACGATCGGCCATCGCTGGATGAACGGAAGTTGTGACTTGTTGGCTGTACGTACTTAATCATATCATCTCCGTTGCGTCCCGAACTGCTGGGACCGTAGGGTGGCACCATGGGAGTGCAGGATCTCGGACATCAGCAATCACGGAACATTTTCAGAACAATCAAGACAACAGCCACGCACGTATCACCTGACCTCGAGTCTGGATGCTGTGTCCAATGCCTTCCTTGCCATCGTGCACCTTCAATAGATGCGTGTCTCACAGCACGGCTTGTCGCTCCTCATCTGGAGAACGACCGTACGTTTCTATTCCCTCGCCAGTCAACCACTCCCAGCGCTACGGGAACATAGTCTTCCCATGTCTCTGCTCACTTTGGTGTATCAGGTTCTGTGCTTCCTGAGCCACGGCGCGCTAAGGTGTCCGTTTAGGGAGTAAGATGGAACACTTCAACCGCAACAGATCGAGAATCGTCCATACCAGCCATACACGCGCTCTGATACCATGGGACGAACACGAGGCCCTCAGACATATGACTGGTGAATCCTCCAAATGCAGCTTTCCGTCGGGTGATCATGCCGGCCAGCATACGGACAATATCTAGCCCATCTGAGTGATCGAGTCCAACGCCACACAAAAACACTATAACCTGATCAGCTCAGACTTCGACGTTCTGGCTTCGTATCTCTACTGATATTCTCGAAGCCCCGCGCCCGTGTACGTAAGCTAATGTGACTGTGATCTGGCATGCAGTTGCAGCTTGCCGTGCGTAAGCTAACGTGACTGTGCTGGCATGCAGTTGCAGCTTGCAGTGCGAATGCATATCCATTTACTTTCGCATCCTCCGGGGTATCTCGGTGGGTGACTGCTATGTGACCGTGTAAAGATGATACGGGAGGGATTCGAGTTCCCATTGTCTCACTTGAGACGGAGAAACTCTAGCCGCGTGCTTGGTTGACCCTGGAGGTCTATCAAGCCAACCTGTAGAACCCGTTTTGTGCCCGAGTGTCTTGGCTCTTCCTCGTTCCGTCAAGATATCATATGTATGGTGTTCAGCGTGAGAGCGGACGTGATCAAGGAACCAAACTGCGGAATGCTGTTCCCGTATGCTCCAGCCTGACACGGCTGGTCACCGTCAAACATACCTTCTGATCGAATCACACAAAGGACAGTAGGTATGGGCCAGCCCGGCTGGGTGACATGGTATGACCTGCCAGTATGTCCGCAGGTGCTGCCGAATATGTCTCAGCTTTATGTATAAAGTCTGTCAACGGAATACGTGATCTAATTAAGACTCTACCACGGCGCTTTCTTCGAGTGTCCGGTCTCACATCCTGGTCATATATCTCACACATTCGAAAGTAGGTCTTTTACCTACTGTTCCACCACAGTAAACCGACATGCGAGTTGCAGTCATAGGAGCAGGTCCTGCCGGCCTCGTGACTCTGAAGTATCTCTTGGCCGCCAGTGACGCGCTGGGTACAGATCCTGTGGAAGTTCGACTATTCGAGGCTGATTCCGGGGTCGGGGGAACTTTCAGAGCGCGGACATATGAGGACGGTGAGGTACAAGCCCTTAAATCCCCCAATTCCCCGTTATAACTCAGTACAAGTTGGTTCTAATTCCATAGCCAGCTCGTATCTTCAAGACAGCTTACGACGTTTTCCGATTTCAGGCGTCCGGACGGCCCGGACTTCTTCACCACTGCCCAATACCTCCGCTATCTCAACGACTATTGCAGCTTCTTCAAGCTATGGCCTCACATGAACTTCGGTTGCTGGATCCAACACCTAGAAAAGAGGAAGGATGGTAGCCATACTCTCACCTACATCTTCGAAGGCCAGCAATATCAATGGGACTGTGATGCAGTTGCCATCTGCTCCGGGTTACATGTTATGCCCAGCATGCCACAAATAGACGGCATAGACCGAGTTCCACTTGTTATACACTCTTCGCAGTTCAAGAGCAGGGAACAATTCGGGGTTGGCAAGACCGTATTGGTCCTCGGAAGCGGCGAAACAGCTTCTGACATCGCATTGCTGGCCGTCACGGCGCCTACCAAGAGGGTTGTCCTGTGCCACAGGGATGGTTTTCATCTTGCTCCGACGGTAAAAAAGCCCATACTGTCCCGATGAACGACTTGCCGCTGACACAACTCAAGCGGAACCCCAATCCCCTCCTCCTCTTCAGCCGAGCACGAAGCCCCTCGAAAAGAGACCAAGTCCCCATCGATGCCTCCCGAGCTAGTCTCTTCGACACGGCATACGTGCACCCGTGGCTGCGGAACAGCAGCATCCTCTGGACCTACTACGACTACTACGTGCGCTGGATCTCCTGGGTATCCTGGGGCACGACCCACGGGTCCGACCAGTGGATCGGGGCGAAGCCGCCCGGCTGGTCTACGTCCGAGAGTATGTACCTGTCTACGTACCTTACCTTCAGTTTTCGCAGGGAGCAAGCGCTCCCGTCCTGACGTGCGTCGCTACCTAGTATTCTTCAACAAGTCCGGCCACAAGATCGCGCCGTACATGAACGCGCTCTGGAAGCCGAAGCAGCCCGGCACCGTCCCGCAGCACCTCCACGCGCTCCTCGTCCGGAGCCAAACCCCCGACACCAAGGGCCGCGCTCTCGACGTCGCCCCCTTCCCTTCGCACATCGACGAGCACGGCGCGGTGCACTTCCGCGAGACCGGGCGACCGGAGTCGGCGTACATGCGCGCGCGGCGGCCGGCCATCAAGCCCGACGTCGTGGTCTACTGCACGGGGTACCGGCACTCGTTTCCGTTCCTGGGCCCCTCCTGCCCCTCCTCTTCCTCGGCGGCGACGGACCTGGTCCGCGACATCTGGCCGCGCGGCGACCGCACGCTCGGGTTCGTGGGGTTCGTGCGGCCGAACCTGGGGGCGATCCCGCCGCTGGCCGAGATGCAGGCGCAGCTGTGGGTGTGGCAGCTCCTCCTCGGCCCTGAATCCTCTTCCTCGCCCTCCTCCTCCTCCTCGCCTCCCCCCGAGTTCCGCCCCGGCGACGAGGCCCACTACCGCCTGCGCGCGCGCCGCGGCGCCCGCGTCCGCCACGGCGTCGACCACGAGAGCTACGCCTACCAGCTGGCGCTGGACCTGGGGGCCGCGCCCGGGTTCCCCGAGGTGCTGCGCATGGGCTGGCGCGGGACCGCGAAGAAGGAGGGCGCCTGGTACAAGCTCCCTCTCACCTGGGCCCTCGGCGCCAACTTCAACGCCAAGTTCCGCCTCCGCGGCCCGTGGGCGTGGGAGGGCGCCGCCGAGGTCATGGTGGATGAGTTGTGGGATACGGTTGCGAGGCGGGAGGTTTTCTTCGGTACGTTTGCTGTTCTTCTTCCCCCTGCATGGTTCTCGTGGCGGCGGGTTTTGTGGGGACAGATGGGATAGGGGGATGGTGGTGCCCGCTAATGAAGTTGTAGGCCACATCACCCTCTCACTCGTTCCCATGCTCATATTCGGACCTCTGAGCCTGCTGACATATCTCGTGGCTTCGCTGGTGTATGTTATCTCATTTGGAAGGTATAGTTGTTAGGGACTGGACGGCATTCAGGGGCTCAGGGGTGACTGTGTGGGTCGATCGAGACTGACTTTTGAAAGCCACTCTCACCTGGTTCATGATCCTGCTGCGATGCACAGGCTTATAACGTCACATAATAAGGGTTAGGAATAGTGAGCTTACGAGATTTAGGGCTTTATTGACTGTTTACGCCACAATCAGATTAAAACCAAGTACGCTTTGACAACCTCACTCGCCGTAGACCCTCCCCAATCAATCGCCGTAACTCCAAGCTCAAGAAACTTCCCGACCTGGCTTTCAAAAGCCCAGAGTCCTTTAGCTACCTCAATCCCCATCTCCTCCCACCGCCGCCTCGCCGGTCAGATACCCACACTTACACGCCTCTCGCTCGTCCGGCGGGTACGCCCACTTCCACTCCGCACCCCCCTTCTGGGCACCCCGCTCTTCATCTTGCCCACCATCACCACCACCACCACCAGCCTCGTCCCACATCCGCCGCACCTCGCCCGGCGCGTGGTGGCGGTGCCGCGCCGGCAACGGGTGCGGGTCGAACTCCGTCATGACGCGCCAGCTCCAGCGGCCCGGGTCGCGGCACGCGCCGAAGCGCTTGTAGAAGTCGACGCGCACGAACGCCTGGTCCGCGGGGGTGCCGGCCCGGGCCGCGGTGGTGCGCAGGGGGCGCCGGCGCACCAGGCTGACCTCGTAGTCGGTGAGGCAGGCGGCGCAGGCGGCGCGTGCGGTCTCGGGTTGCTGTTGTTGTGGTTGTCCGTCGGGTAGCCGTAACGGCAACCCCCGCACCTCGGGGATCTGCCGCCAGCGGCTGCTGCTGCTGCTGCGCCGTCGCGGGTCCCCCCCGCCGTGCCTCTCCTCCGCTGCCCCGGGGCCCGGCGACCCCGTGCACAGGTGCGGGCAGATCCACGCGAAGCACGCGCCGTCCACGTATCTCCGGAGTCTCTGGGCGTCGTCGTCGTCGTCGTCGGCGCCGGTGCCGGGCGACGCCGACATCACGTAGGAGCCGCGGAGGAGGAGTTCTTTCTCCGCCCCGCCGTCGCCACCGTCGCCGCCGCCGCCGCTGTGGATCCGCGCCGTCCACGTCTCGTACAGCGCGCAGCGGCTCGGCCGGTGGGCGTGCCGGGCCGAGAGCGCGAGGGTCGCCAGCAGATCCGGGGAGGAGGTACCGGACGGCGGGGGGAACAGCGCCTGGTTGACCACCGCCCGCGCGTGCGGGTACCGCAGCCGGTACGCGGTGCCGAAGTCGGCCATGTGGCGCCAGGCGCAGGGGAGGCCGCCTTCGTCGTCGCGTTTCCCACCACCGCCACCACCTACGAGCAGCAGCGAGCCCAGCCCGCGGCGGAGGGTGGCGCACGCGGAGGGCGGGAACAGCGCCAGCGCCGGCGGCGGCGGCGCTCCGGCGCCCCAGCCGCGGTCCCCCGCGTGCAGCCGCAGGTGCTCGGCGCACAGGTAGCGGCCGGCGCGGGGGGCCTCGTCGCGCTCGAGCAGGGCGAGGAAGCGGGCGAGGACCGGGTTCTCGGGGCGGCAGCCGCCGTGGTCGACGCCGGGGCGCAGCGGGCCTCGCCGCCTCCCGAGAGCGTCGTCGTCGTCGGCCGGCAGCCGGCAGCACGACGACGGGAACTGCCAGCCCCGCCCCACGGCGCGCAGGGCCGGGTAGAAGAAGGCGGCGCACAGCGGCTTGCAGGTCAGCGCGAGGGCCAGCACGGACTCGGGCGCGAGGACGGCGAGGATGGCCAGGAGGAGCTCGGGCGGGAGCGAGAGGAGGCGGCTGGTGGGGTTGGGAGAGGAGGTCGGGGGTGGTGGTGGTGATGGGATGGTCAAGGCGGAGATTGGGAAGCTCGTTGGCGGCAGGATGAGGGCTTGGAGATATTTCCACGGCGCTAGGGTCAGGGTGGATGATGGTAGTGGAAGGTACTGGTTTAGAAGGTTTGACACCTTGGTGGGCCTTGTCTCCGACTCGGTGGTCGTCATGGTCGTGGTGGTCGTCATGCTGAAGGCTGGGCGTGTGAGGTTGAGTGAAGGCGAAGCTACTTAGAGACCATTCATTCACCTAGGAAACAATTGAGGAGTATAGTCCCTATGAACCAGTTTGTTGATGGGCTGCGTAGTCTTACAGAGGTTGCAGCTTATCAAGACTGGCATGAAGACATTCCATCCCCTGGAAGCAAGAAGTAGCGAAGTCGTGATGGTCACACGGGAAGGAAAGCATACCCGTATAAGTAATGTGAGAGACAGCCACCAAGGGCTCGATCTTACCATATCATATACCTGGGAAATCGAACCAAGGAACATGACTTGCCAGCCTCGCCCATGATCACGACAAGCCATGTCTACCAATCTACCTGCACATGTTCATGCATGATGGTCGGCGGGTATAGGCATGGAGCGAATCCGGCTGCGGAGTGACGATCCGGCTTCCACTGCGAGTCGCCACACGGGACGCTTGTCCTCCACCAAGGGCCCGGCTTGGCCACCCCCGGAAGCTTTGTCAACGGTTATGTACTCCTGCGTTGTAGTTCCCAGTGCCGCCTCAGGGCAGGGAACTAGGGAAAAGGGGAGGGCGTGATCGGGTTGGACATCGCCGCGCGCACGTGCGGCGCGAGAAAAGAAAAACCTGGAGAAGCAATGGATGGATGGGACAGGGTAGGTAGTACATACATACAAAACGCGGGGAAGCAGGCCCCAGGGCTCGCTAAACGAAACCGACTTTTCCAGAACGGTTGCCGTCTTGCGAATGTGTGTGGACGAGTGAGAAAAGGGGAAGAGGCGCGAGGGACGGTGGACCTCAGGGCGGACGGACAGGGTGGGACACGGTTCTGGTAATCCAAAGACCAACTGAAAGTACTTAAGTACTTAAGTACCTAGCAAGACGACTGCAAATGCAGGCCGTGATTTGATTATGGTGGTTACATCCGACATTCGCTTTTCGGTTCCCTGCAGAGCACACAAGGACAGGAGAGGATGACGTCTTGAGAGAGCGTGTCCTGATGACTGATTCCGTCTGTCCCGGTTGGCCGTCGTCGTTGTTCCCCCGGGACAGGGAGGGCTCAGAGGGGACTCAGTGAAATGTCGCGATATTTGACGCGAGCACCGCAGTGAATCCGTGATGGATTCGAGGACGATGGTTGGTATACCGTATCGCGGGATCTCGGTTTCGTACCGAAAGTTCATCTACCAGGATGAATGTGGGGAAGCGATGTATGTGTTGCGAGGAATCCCATCTGAGGTATTATTTTTAGTGAGCCACGGGGCACCGTTGCGAATGGACGACGGGTTGGCTGAGGGCTCCGTGTCATCGTTGTGAATAGCCGTAAACGAACGGAGAATTCAGAGCACCAGACCCACAAAAGATAAACTCCGGCGGTGTGATGACAGCGACGTCCACTCCGACGTGTCGATGAGGTTTAGCCTCTTCTGGAGTCGATATGTCACTCATCTTCACAGACCGAAGAGGAAAACAAGACCACGAAGGAGGTCAAGTATCAAACTTGCATTTGGACATAGACGTCTAGACGCCTACTGGATTCCCAATCGCCCAACGCCAGCCCCAATAGTTCAGTGTGCCTATTTATGCTATGCTTTTGGATCGCCCTTATTAACCCACTCAAAACCGAATCCCCTGCGTTCCCCTCTCCCACTGCGTCGGTATGCAATCCAGCGCTTCCTCCCACCGAACACGAGTCGCAGCCGCTTGCTCCGTATCCCCCGCCTCGCGATGCCACTCTTCGAGCAGCTCGAGGTCGCCGAGGAAGTATCCGAGGTCGGGATCCCACTTACCCTCCATGAGGCGGCAGGCGCGGTCGAGGAAATGAGTCGAGAGCCGGTGCACCTCGTTGGCCTTGTCCTTGTTCTTTTTTCTGCTCGGGCCGTGGCGGTTGCGGTTGTCATCGTACGCGGCGCGGTGGTACTTCGCCAGCGTCGTCAACGCCACGTACTCGAAGAACTCGGTGTTGTAGTCGAAGGCCTTGACACCCTCCAGCACCTTCTCGGCTAAGTGGAGCGTATGCGCACCCCGCCACGATGCTTGCGCGCCTGTGATCAGGAGCTCGCTTGCCTGGAATATTGTCTCCTCCTGGGGATCGCGTCGGCGCAGAGTCGTGTTTTCTTCGGTTGGTATCTGCCGCTGCGCCAGTCTTGACCAGTCGCAGCGGGCTTGCAGACGGCGCGGAACCTCCTGCGGGTACTGGTGTGCGCGGGGAATGAAGAACAAGGGGTATAGACGCGCGACAGTGTCGGTAGGGAGGCCGGCGGCGGCCTCGTCTTCGGGGGCCAACAGCAACAACTTCTCGACGCACTCGAGGATAAAAGTCCAGGACTCGGCGTAGTCATGGGAGTGCAGGAACTTGAAGATGCCCTGGCAGAGACGCGCCAGGGGCCCCTCGGTCTTGATGGCCTCCGAATAGCAAGCCAGGTACTTCCAGATCTCGTAGACGACGCCGCGGTTGTACGCGTCCAGGTGCACCAGCAGCAGGTGCACCAGCCCGTACACGCTCGGCTGCTGGATCATCAGGTGCAGCGCCCGGAAACCTTGCTCGCACATCGTGCCCGCCCGCTTGTTGTGGCCGACGTGGAACAGCCAGTCGGCGTTCGTGAGGTCGGTGATCGCACACCGGAGCGCTCCGCCTCGGTATTTGGCGGTTGCACTCACCAATGGGAGATCTGGCGGGCAGACGGCGTTCCAAGCTAGGTCCCGGACAGTCTGCAGCAGGACTTCCTGCAACGAGACGGCACCCCCCGGATGTATCAGTGCGGGCACATCCGGGGGCGGTGTAACGCAGCGTAAGTGATCTGGAAGCTGCTCGGCTATGCCAGGTTCCGCCAGGTCATACTGCGAAATGCCCTTCCGCTTGAGGTAGGCATCAATAGCGACCTCGCGTCCGTTGCGGTGGAATGTCGTGCGTTTCCCCAGCGCGTTCCGCTGTCGTTGGATCTGTAGCATCTGGATGACATCGCGCTTGCTGTTGTTCTTGCTGAATCCCCATTTGTCGAAGCGGGACTTGTACATGCGCACTCTGTTCACTACCTCGTTAGCTGTCAAGATCCTCGAGCAACACGCTGCCATGAAAAATACACGCTCACGTCGCCTTGAACCCGCGTTGGCGCATGATCGCGATCACCTCCTTGAGCGGCCGGTTCTCGTCCAGATACAACTGACGGATTGCCTCCTTGTGAGACTCCCATGTCTGATTGGAGTGCTGTTGGGAGCGGTATGCTTCCCCGGTATGAGATGAGAAGACCGATTGCATGCGGGAAGGGCCGGCCACGGCGGCGTCTGGTACCGGTACTGCATTGTGTTCGTGGTCGAGGGGTTCGCCAGGCGGAGTGCGTGTCTGCTCAGGCGGCGAGCGAGGACGACGCTGGGACGGACGATCGACGACGACCGCCGCTGAAGATATACCCGACGGGACGTGGCGGTTGGTGACGATCCGAAATGTGTGCTCAGTCATAATGGACGCTGACGCTGCCTTACCAACCCCAGCTGCAAGGAGACAGATTCCAGCGGGCTGGGTCATATATCAAGTACCTTGCATATGGAGAAATGCCAACCAAGTCATAGTCCGGTCAAGGGCTAGCACCCCCGAAGCGTCACCGGACAGGCCGACCTCAGCTCTTAAGATTGCTGCTTAAGACGACAAGGCCGTCGATGACTTCGGTGGACTTGGTGAAGGAGAAGAAATGCGCGGACCAAAGGTCGGCTACGTGAAACAGTGCGGTTGAGGTAGCTGCATGAATGGCGACGAGGGGCCTCCTTTCAGCTGAAGATTCCGCTGTCCGGTATTCCAAGCACCCTCCAACTTTCGGTCAATCAGCATCGGTTGAACCAGCGTACCGGGACCGGGGTATCGTCATGCGACCACCATTCCTACCTGGGTACCTACCTAGGGACTAGGTACCTACTGTGTTGGTTGTCTTGAGGCTCACGATCCCAAGAACCCAAGTTGCATCGCGCGGCGTCGTCAATCTTGATTGCGTATAGAATCCACGGCCTTGATAGGCCCGACAGAGGTCCGGACGAGATCCCCGGTACCTTAGTTCAACCTCTTGCCAGCCTGGCCGCTTGTCGTGATCAGATACCCTGCACGCGGCATCGCGTTAGCAGCCGTTTTGGTAACTTGTCTGTGCGGCAAGCCTCGACCTGACTTCGCAAGGGCCTCCGCGACAAAAGTCCCCGGCTACCGCATTCGGACAGTTATTTCCACTTATCTTCAGATTCTCGAGTTGCTCATTGGCTTTGGAGATAAGTTGTCGAATGGCTTGGGCTTGGGTCCTTCTTTGGGATCTGCTCGGGGAACCTTTGAAGAGCACGGCTGGTCCCTTGCCTTCCCTGTCTGCCACGAGGACATCTTGCATTCATCACTTGAGATCTCCCCTCTCTCTGTTCCCGTTGACAATGCGTACGGCCGTTCGGCAGGGAACCGTATCGCCCCGTTCATGCCGTTCAACCCCCCAGGCGCGAACGATAGGTGATGCCCAAGGTACGGAGTACACCCTCCGTGGACAGGGTGCCAGGAGGGATATGCTTGAGAATGCCATACTAGGAAACGAAGATGTGTCCCCAATACGATGAGGTTAAAGCCCTCATAGGCGAAAAAAAAAAGATTTTGTTTGTTACTGCTGACTGGTCGAGGGATGACAATAAAAGCCATAGTCAGATGGCGAAAGTGCCCAGGCAATTGAAGATCAGGCATCATGCTACTAAGCGGGTGGCATTCTTGTAGTCCCCCGCCTAATAGTTCACAATGCGCTCAGTACATCGCATCTCGAAGCACTGGGCTTTATCTGCAAGCTCCACTGCTTTATCCCACTTCGCGTCTATTGAGCTGGGGGCTTCTCGGACTCTTCTTTTTTCTCTGTTTTCTTCTCCTCTCGCCGCGTCAGGATCTCATCCACGATGCCCAAGTCTTTGGCTTCCTGGGCCGTCAGGTACTTGTCACGCTCCATCATGTCCTCTATGTCCTTGAGACTGTACTTCTCGTGGTCAAATGCCGCGTTGAGGTGTTTCTTGTAAATCAAATTGACCTGTTCCCGCGTCCGCTGGATCTGGTTTGCGTATATCAAAATATCGCTGGCGGGACCTTGCGTGCCTCCGAGTGGCTGATGGATCATGATGCTGCTGTGCGGCAGCGCGAATCGTTTCCCCTTCTCCCCTCCAGTCAACAAGAGCGAACCCATCGAAGCCGCCTGGCCCAAGCACACTGTTGACACAGGGGATCGGATGTATGCCATGGTGTCGTATATCGATAGACCGGCGGTTACGGAGCCTCCCGGGGAGTGGATATACATGGTTATCGGTTTGTCCGGGTTATCGGACTCGAGCCACAGAAGCTGCGCAACGATGGAGGCGGATACAGTGTCGTCTATGGGACCGTTGAGGCATATGATACGCTCCTATAAACATACCAGGCTTAGTACGGCGACATGGATAAGGGGTGTGAGTGGACATACCTGTAGGAGTTTGGAGAAGATATCGTCTGCGCGTACGGAATCAGCATTCTCAGGTTCGAGCTGTCGGTGTCAGGAGTACGAACATGTTCGCCATCCACCCGACTGATCTGTTAGCTCAGCTCTCGCGACCATATATGGAAACGGCTCTTACAGTAACCTCAGTGATATAAGGCAGAGGGACAGCTCCTTGTGGAGCCTGGATGGGGTTCGTAGGGAAGTGGGAGAAGCAGCGCGATTGCTTGACAGGCAACCTGCGGAGCGACCGCCACAGAGGCCGTTGGATGTTCATGGCGCACGGGCAGTAGGGAGAGAAGGTGCTGGATGCAACAAAGGGACGATTCCGCGTCGCCTGCAGAGGTGGTCAGATATGGCAATGGATCGCAGATGACGGGGTTGACGGGAAAGGACTTGTTACGGTACACAGGCGTTCGGTGATATGCGGTTGCGTTGAGTTCAAGGTTGGAGAGCTCGGAGCTATGGCCACTCACAGTGGAGCTGTCACAGCGCTTGTAGGGAGTACCGGTACCGTACTTTAGGTTAGTGGGTGTTGTACGGATACGGGATAAGGTACTTCACACGGGCATCTAAAGACGGCAGCAGCCGTTGGCGAAACCCATATTTTTTTATTCCGAGCTTCCAGTTTCTGCGGCCTGTCGAGCTTCTGATGCGCCTCTGCTTCTTCTTCCTACTTCACCCTCCCAACAGGAACGCGTACTATGTGATGATGAAGCTGACTAGAGGGTCGCCGCTGCGCAATGTACGGTTCTCGTGCCCACACCGAAATCTTTCCCAAAACTGGCCCCGTCTCTACGCAACGCAATGGCCGCGCAACCCAAACTCCCCCATGGTCTCGGAGGAAGACTCCGTTCCCACCGACGAGCACGAGCGGCCGGTCGAGATTGACTCAGAAAGAGGGATGGTAGAGACAGCCGTGGGCCATCTGCCGCTATCACCAGTCATGGATCCCAAGTACTGGATGGGGCGGAATAGGAATATACGCAAGGCCATATCGGACAAGGCAGAGAACCCTCTCGAGCGCCAACTTCGCAAAAACGCGTTTGGTGAGGCGCTGCCGCTGCCCTTGGTCTTCTTAGCATTCGTAGCTGACAGACGACATTCCCAGCCAACGCGCTCGCCACTCCCATCCGCAAGTGCAAGCCGACGCAGACCCATCTTCCCAGATTCTTCCTTCAAGACTTTGCGCTCGTTTCGCACCCAGATACCGGAAAACCATGGTGGGTTCCCCGAGATCTGGCCCCCAAAGGTCCTATAGAAGACGAGAGGCCAGAGGAAACGGCAGAGGAATGGGAAGAGGGTCTCGCGGATGAAACGACCAAAGGCAACGAAGACGGGGTACGGTCAGACAGATTCGCCGCGGACGGTCCGTCTGGTTATATCCTTGCTCGGCGCGACCTCTTTTCCTTCATCACCCAACCCGGTTCCGGCTACCAACGTGCAAGCAAGAGTCTGCTGCCTGGCTTCAGTAATAAGTCAGTGTATGGGCGGGCTGGCCCGATGGCCGTATGGCGAGAGGACATGGACGTCTTTCTCTTGGACATGTACCGCCGGGACATTTACCGCACTCTACTCCACTTCGACAAACTCTGCGCCCAGGACAGACGCAAATACATCGTTAAATTCGACCGCTGGAGTGATATTATGTACGAGGATAAGGGCGCCCTGCTGTGGTTTCCCTCTGAACTAGATAACAGTCAGAGTCAGGCCAAACAGTTCTCAACCTACGAGGTCCATACCGAGCTTCGGCGTGGACCGGCCTCGGCGAGCTTACCTGTCCATAACATCCCCGCGCTTCTCGGCCCCGAGTTGGCTCAACAGCTTAGGCAAGAAGCCCAAGTCTTGAATGACGGGTCCATCTTCTTGTGCACACGTCGGCGAACGACCAAATTTCGAATGAAGCTCTGGAAGTTAGAGGGGTATATAGCCGACTATAGCGCTGTGTGATGCGCCCGGTCACTGCAGGTTCCGACCATGATCGGGTTGCCCGAACCTCCTCATCCGCGCAGCGTTGCAGTCAACCCCTGCAAAACACGATCTAATTGGCTTCGTGCACATGAATAGATGCACGAGGCAGCAGCATAGCCCACCTGGCGGCCTCTCAAACTCAATCTCCTCTGCCGCAAGCTGCTGACCAAAAAGTTCTCCTTCATCTTCTATAGGCATCTGCCGTACTCCCAGAGCGCCACCTACCCTCATGGAACCCCTCTCTGCCCTCTCGCTGTGTTGCAATATACTCGACCTCGCTGACCGCTCGGTCAAGCTCGTCAGGTCGTTCCGGCGTATTTACAATGCTTGCGACGGTGTGGACCATGGCCGGCAACATGAATTCGTCCAAAGCATTGAAGGAATTCTCGGCCAGTGGGACAGCAGCGAACGCAGCCTTGCTCAGACCGGCAACACTCTCGGCGAAGATACCATCCGAGACGTCTTAGCCAGGATCAAGCTCATACACCACGAACTTCTGGTTCTCCTGGATACTTGCAAAGCAAAAAAGGCTCAAAGTACTCGCGCTGCTGTGTCCGCCATGTGTCGGTCGTTCCGAAGCCAGGGTGACATCGAGGAACGCGAAAAGATCCTGGAACAATGCCGGCAGCAGTTGAATTCCCTACTTGCCATCAGCAGCCTGCAACATGTGGAGGCAATCCGTCGTACCGTGACAGCCTCCAAATATGAGCAAGAAGGCATCAAGTCCGAATTGGACGGCGTCGCTAGTGTCTTGCGCGATGCCTCCTCTGACTCAACAAAGATTCTCGAATGTCTCGAAAATATACGAGACGCGTCAGCCAAAGCTTACCAACGGATACAAACTCAACGTCTACTTGATAGGATAGGCAACCCCGGGGATCGCTTTGATAGGGTGCGGGAAGCCGAGGAACACACCTTTCACTGGCTTCTTAGCGAACCACTTGAGCTGGATAATAAGTGCGACTCGCTCGGTGGCCACTCCACAGATACACCAATTCAACCCCGCTCTGGTATTGGCTTCGCCGGAAGTCACTCAAAGTCTACACGAAAGAAAAAAATGGACGATGAAACAAAGGGGCGAGCGAGCGCGCAATTCACGCATTGGCTGGCCAATGGCTCCGGGATCTTCCACATTGTTGGGAAGCCAGGATCCGGAAAGTCGACCCTCATGAAGTTCGTTGACGAGCATCCAAGGAGCAGACTGCTCCTGGCCGAATGGGCCGAGGGAAAACGGCTGGTATTCGCCAAATTCTTTTTCTGGAAAGCCGGCACCTGGCGCCAAAACACCTTACGAGGCTTAGTACGCGGCCTTCTCTATGACATTCTCGAACAGTCTCCAGACCTTGGGCCAATCTTATTTCCAGAATGGTACGAACATGCAGATGACTTGGCTACCTCTCCTCTATATTGCCGCACATCTGACAAAGAATGCCTCGCCGCTCTTCAACGGATGCTCGACATGCCAGAGGCTATCGGGGATGCCCGCTTCTGCTTCTTCATCGATGGCTTAGACGAGTTTGAAGAAGACGACGCCGCGGGCTTGACTTATATAAGTCTTGCCTCGAAGCTGCGCTGTTGGGCTGACCGAGCTATGGGCAAGGTCAAACTGTGTGTCTCCAGTCGAGAGCTCCCGGCGTTCGAAACGATATCCAGGGGACAACAGATTCGTCTACACGAGCTGACGGAAGCCGACATCAAGACCCTGGTTCTAGCGACCTTTTCTGAAGAAACCGTCTTTCTCAGCTTACCTGAAAAGCAACGCGATGCAATCATAGACGACATAGTTTCGCAAGCCCAGGGCGTCTTCCTGTGGGTTGTCTTGGTTTCCCAGTCGGTTTTGCGGGGCTTGCTCAATGGCGACTCGGTCTCTAGGCTTCGATCACGGATACGCACGATGCCAAAGGAACTCGGGGAGCTGTGCAAACGTGTGCTCGGCTCCATCGAAGACTGTTACCGCTTTGAGGCCATCCTGCTCCTTTGTATGGTAATGCGGGTGCAGTTTGGGTTTACTCTCAGTGAGGACCGGGCTGTTGACGAAAAGGAGAGATTCTGCATAAGTCTGCTGGGTGCCTTCCTTGTATCCAAAGCCATCGATCGATCAGCAGGTGATGAAACCGCTTTCCAGCATCACTCCATCGGATTATATGATGAGGCGATTGAGACATTCGATCGTGAGGCAACTACTGCCATAGCTGGACGTTTCCATGGCATCCTCGAGGTGCGGTGGGAAATGGACGCGGGAGACTCTTGGTCCGAAGTTAGCTGTGTGGATCTCACGCATCGATCGGTCGTCGAGTTCTTGCGGTCTGAGTTGTCGGGATCTGCCCGGGACTTGACAATCACGGACAGCCTTGTCGCGAAGGCCATATTTTGGATGCTCGCCGAAGAAATTGAGTACCATTGCAGTATGCTCCGCGCTCGCACAAATCCCATTCATTATTATAACAAGATGTGGGTCGATGTAGAAAAAGCGTTTCGGGTACTGTCACCGGGCTATTTCCAGACCTTTCCGGACGATCCCTACAAGATCATGGAAGACTTCGACGCCATCGACCGGGGAGCGTTCGAGCTGAATGTTCAGTACCCCCCGTGGATTGCACTGAGCCCTCCACTAGAATTTCCCGGAAAACATGCCGTGTATATCTTGCAAATGTGTTATACGACCGGCCCCTTACAGTACGTTGCTCGGAGATTTCAAGCAGCGCGGCTCCTACCGGAAGTTGCGCGCCTCGGCGTCAAGAGAATCCTCCTTCATGCCCTTGCTCAACGTACCCGGGAGGCCGCAGAGGAAGGCGGTCTAGCCATCAGCCCAGACGAAACCCGAGCGCGTATTGCCTTCCTGGTGCGTGACGGGCTAGATATCAACGCCGATGACCCCTTGGAAAGGTCTGGCGTTTCCACATTCGAGAATCTTTGGTGTGATGCTACCTGCTTCGGCCTCCACGTGGGTTGGCGCCGATGGGGGGAGCAAGTCTGGGGAAACATTGAAGTGTGGCTCTCGTTTGGTGCCATCCCTTCTGGCCAAATAAGTATCGCGAGAGATGACTTCCTCTGGTACAATGACAAGGTGAATTGGATTCGCGGGGTGTCAAGACGCGAACTACCCGAGGTTATCACATTCGAAGACGCCGTCGTCATTGTCAACCCGCCGAACCGAGACCGAATCTTGGGCATTCTACGGGAAAGAGAGAAGTCTGCATTGGCTGCCGAAAACGAAGCCATAACTTCCAACCACGCCGATGACCCCAATTCCCTTCCCGCTGCAGTCAAGGGAGAGCTGACTACACCTCGGGACTCCGAGACTCATGGTCTAGGTGGCACCATGCAGGAGAAGACACTCATCTCACTAGCACCTGTTGCCCTGGTGTTCTTGGGTCTCGCTATTCCAGCCGTAGTTTACACGAGGCGGTTGTGGCTTGGGCGACCAACGGCATAGGCCAGATTGGGCTGGGTTAAGCGGGAGTCGGGCCCTCCAGAGCATGACCAACTCAAACCCGTCGGAAGGATCGAAAGGATACACGAGGCAGTAACTGGACACTGGTAATTCGTATGGCTGATTTGGGGACATGCTTGATAGCCTTATGCACAGGGGCTTTGCTCGGCACCTTGGGTGCACTCAGATGCTCCGCATTGTTCGCTATTGTACCTGTAACTAATGCCCGGTTGGCGGTAGTATCTCATTAAGCATAACCTGTTTGCGGTTTCAGATCCTTCGCTAGGCCGCCATTCGACCCGACACTCTCCTTTGCTTGACCTTCTGCGCCTGTATCCTGCGCAAGCCCGAAGTCGGTCGAGTGGATTGTCGGCAATTCCACATGTTTCTCGACGAGGGCAAGCAGAAACCCCAAGGCCGCTACGCCAACGAACACCAAGACGAGGGGCAGGACGATATGCCATGAATTCCAAGGGTAGCCGTGCTGACCTCCCATGACCGAGCCGAGTCCCACCCAAGGCAAGTTGCTCCAGGAAACCCAACGCCAATTCGCCTGGGCAAGGGCTCCGCCGATGACAGGTCCTATGAAGTTGTTGCTCAGGTATCGGTGCCCATTCTCACCGACCAGCTGCATGCACGGCGCTTATTACCTGAGTACCCAAGTACAAGTGATCTGCCGTGTTCGTGCGACTCCTCCTCCTCCTCCTCCTCCTCCTCCTCCTCACCCGATGTGGCACCGGGGAGAGAAAGAGGCTGACGAACTCCTCCCCTCAAAGAAACCCCGTCCCCCCTGCCTCCCCAGCACAGGCATCAGCGGCGACGGGCGGCGGCGGCGGAAGTCCAGCCGGCAAAGCCGGCGGCGGAGAGCAGGCCGGAGCTGAGGAGGCGGAAGGCGGCCTTGGCGGGGTTGCCGTGGCGCCAGACGACGCAGCTGTCGACGAGGCCGGCGTAGGCGCCCAGGACGGCGAGCACGGTGTCGCAGCCGCGGCGGTTGCCGCCGAGGTACAGCGCCCACAGGCACAGGCCGAAGGCGGTGGTGCGGGCGTTGTTGAGGTGCATGACCGCCGCGGCCGCCGGCGCGCCCGCCACCCGCGCCGGCAGCCCGAACTCCAGCATCGCGCCCCGCGCGTCGAGGAACGACCACAGCCCCCCCAGGGTCGTCACCGTGGCCGTGAAGAGCGCGGGCACGTGCCGCGGTTCGAAGTCGTCGAACATGGCTGCGGGTGGAGGGAGGGTGGTAGGTTTGTTAGTGGTGAGCGGGTGGTGGCGGTGGTGTGTGTGTGTGTGTGTGTGCTTCCGCTGGGGGCCTGGAGGTGATGGTTGGTGATGGCGGGAGATGTGCGCCTGCGAGCTTGGTGGAATGCAGGTATCTAAGGTATAAATACTTTAGGTACGGTACCTCCTAGACAGGTTGACAGAACCAGTGGAAGCTACCGTCGATCTTCTGCATGGCTTGGAAGCTGGGGGTTGGTGCAACGCCGCATTGCATATCCCTTCAGGCGGGCTGCCGATCCCGTATTGGTAAAGTGTCCGTGATACTATGTAGTTGGTCGGTTGTTTCGTCACGTTTGCAGAGTGTCGTACCCTGTACGGTGCCCGGCAGATGACCAAAGAAGGCATGTGGGGACTTCGCTTAGGAAGAATGGGATACGTAGAGCACGGAGAATAGTGAAGGTGTGCATGCGAATTGTGGTGTTGGTCTTCATAGAACTACCTAGTAATAAAGGTACCTTTCAGATTCAACGTAAACTTGTCTCTCTCACTCCAGTAAGAGGTCCGTTAGTGGCGCGATACCGCAGTGCCCAGTGGAACCGGGTACGATGTTGTCGATACTAGTTGGACCATTGTCAGGTGTACGGGTGTCACGTGACGTTGACGGGGCGGAATCAGGTGCTTGGGGCGCATTCGGGCTCTAGGATAGCCTCCTTTCTCACCATCGTGTATTCTTGAACCTTGTGGTGGGCAGGCAGACCGGGCCATCGTACACGAAAGGAAGTAATAGGCCATAGACTGCTCGTTTACAGCCATATCACCCAGTGGAGAGCAGGTCCACGCGTCTGCAGCGATTAAAAAGACGTTGTTGGGGGGGTTTGTTTCTGACAAGCAGCACTTCACCTCACTTGGCGTGGTTGGGTCCGTCAACCCCATATGCCAGCTTGATAAACCCGCTAATGCAGCACCGGGAGACTTCAGATCTTCGTGCTTCGTATCACAGGCCGAAACAGCAAGCAACCTCAGCATCAAACAAGCCTTCCGCGTCTTACCCACCCGCTGCTATACCGCAGGGCTACGGCTAGCTCCGCTGCCTGCAACTAATCAAAGGCACTAACCAACTAGCTAAGTAAGAGCCTAGATCTGCAACTGACCACTTAATCAGAGCGGATTTTGGAAAGCTGTAGGATTTCAGGCAACCATGAGAATGTCTCAGGCATCTGCGGTAACTTTCGCTGCCCCTGTCCCGTAGATACCTTGGACACTTTGTGAGTTCTACTTATACCTCCCGTACACCAAGTGAAGTGAACTATCACAATCACCACAAGACAACCCCCAGCGGAATACCACACCACCACCAGGCTACTACGCGCAGCACCCACAACCTTCAGCCCTCCTCCTCCTCCTCCCCACATCCCAAATCGCCATGTTCGACGACTTCGCGCCGCGGCACCTGCCGTTGCTGTTCGCGGCGACGACCACCACGTTCGGCGGGATGTGGTCGCTGTGGGACGCGCCGGCCGCGATGCGCGCGTTCGGGCTCCCGGAGCGCGTCGCCGCCGCCGCCGCCGCCGCCGCGCCGGTCATGAACATCAACAACGCGCGCACCACCGCCCTGGGGCTGTGCATGTGGACGTTCTACCTGACCCGCCAGCGCCGCGCCGCCGACACCGTCCTCATGATCTTCGGAGCCTACGCCGGCCTCGTCGATACCTGGGTGGTCTGGAAGCAGGGGCGGCCTAGGAAGGCCCTGTTCCGCCTCGTCGGGTCGTTCTTGCTGTCGGCGGCTGGATGGGCGGGCTGGACCGCGGGGACGCGCTGATGCTCCGGGAGGTGACGGTTGCTTTGTTGTGGGGTCCCCGGTCCCCGGCTCTCCCCAATGTTACGTCGCCCACTCCCCGGGGGCCCTTGAACGGGTGCCTGGGTGAAGAATCCCAGAAGGATTCCAACTACGAATACCAGGCCCACATACAGTACATGCAGTTGGTCGGCGAGAACATGTACTTACCTAACCACTTAACGGATATCACTTCAATCACCAAGTTCCACATCCTCGCCTCAAATGTCTTTCAGAATTGCAGCCTGGGTAAGTAGCGAGCCAGACCTCGAGACGGTCCGCCCAGACTACAGCGACGTGGGAGACAATGCAGCATGGCAGTGTTGGCACTGCAATGTGCTCTTTGAGCACCGGCTCAGCACGCGTATCCTTTGTGTGTGAAGCGGTACCGGGTCTTTCTCTTTACCCACCTAAACAAGGGCTTTGTTCAGTCCGTTGCAATGATCCTCGAGGAAGGCTATATCAATCTCTTCCCTGGGACTTCCACTTCTGGAAGCAGCCAGCGATTACGCGAAACAGACTTGTACTCCTGCATCAGAGCCTGCCTTGGAGCTTTACTGTCTAGCTGCCTTTCCCAGTTCATGTGTACGCTGCGAAACGCCCGCATCAGGTAGGCGAGTTGCTCGCGGCAACCATGGCGCCACTGGCTCGGAGGGCCTTGCTCCCCAGACCTCCGGCCAGTGAAGACGTCATTGAAGCGTTCTTCGACCTAGAAGCCGCTTCTCTGCCTTGTCCCAATGAGTTCTTTGGGAATCCATCCCAAGCCAGCTCAGCCAGACTCCAGCACATGCTTCGTCGAATCGTACCGGTACCACCGCCACCCAGAGCCCATACCCCTCAGTTCTCGGAGTCCCAGGGAAGCGGTGTTCCATTTGTGTACGCGAGCGGTGCCTCGACTTGGATGGGTTACACTGCCCAGAAGCCTCAGCCGGTATATGACAATCCGCGGCAGGACCTGCCGAAGCCGCCAGAGTGCAAGTGCAAGATAATGCGGCTGCAATCCGAGGCAAAGTTGAGAAGAGGCCTATATATACGATATGGGGCCGAGTTCGGGATAGTGGATCGTCCAAGGCCGCAGAAAGAAAGGAAAAGGAAGCTATTAATGAGAAGAAATGGCCAGAGGAGGTGGGTGATGACGGAAGAGTCTTCGGAGTCGGATTCAGGGAACTCTTCTGATTCTTCGTAGGTGAAACGCGGGGCAGGAATCGCGATGTTTATATGGTGGGAAGGGAGGTAGTCTTGAAGTAAGTCTCACAGTTCATCGGAAGAGCCGACAGCTCATTGTCAATGTGCCTGGACATGAAGTAGTAGTGAACGAAGTCAACGTCTTATTAGATACTTACCCTGCGGATGTCCAGTTTGGCAGACGTGCACGCCCCACGTCATCCGCGTCTCGTTCTGGTAGATAGCCGTGCCCTCAAGATGCACCCAAGCGCCTGAGAAAGACCCGTTCCCGGAGTCGTACTCGACCGGGACGCTGGAAGGGAGCTGCTCGAACCTCTGCTCGAATGAGCCGTCAGGCTCGATCCGGAGTTCGTCGAGCTGTTGGACGACATTGTAAGTCAATGCCTACAGTGGTTTCGACCCACCCCTATTGCAACTTGCAGGTATGTCGAAAAGTAACTTACCAGTTCAGTGAAATTGTACGTCCCGACGTCGGTCATCCCCGTCGCGCTGCGCGTCGATTTGCCCGGCGTGTTCTCCGGCCCGCTGGTAGCATACGGCGTGACCCCAAACCAGGACATGTCAAAGACTATCGGCAGTCAGGGTCTCGCTCAGGTGGCATCCCGCAGACTCACAGTTGTTCACGATCGCGCCCACATCCTTTGCCGGAGCCCCGATCACCGAGACGGTCACGGATTCGGCGTACTCTGTGCCAGCCGGGCATCTACACGGGGTCGAGGAGTCCTGGGAGCAGCTCGGCAAAGATGCTGCCCACGACAAGGCGGGCATCGAAGCCATGAAGGGGATGGTTAGCAGGAGTCTCATGGTGGCCGCAGGTGCTTCGGAGAACCACTATGGTATGTGCTTGCTTGCGATGCACCGCGACCTAAGCTAGCAACTGCACAACTTCACGTCCTGAATAGGTATGCTTTTATAAGGAGACGCAGTGTGTCTAGGTAGCAATGCCATCACGTTGAGTCATCAACCAACTAGCGTAGTTGGGGCCGGTTGGTGCTGGCGCCTAGGCTGTCCGATCCTTCGCTGTAGGCCATTGTAAGCGATGAGGCAGATTCTCAATCCTGCATCCTGCGGCTCGTTGCACTGCCAGGAGGCTTGGCTGGTATTTCAAGTCACACGCAATGTGAATCGATACTCCAGGATCGTTCTCGCTTCAAGGAAACTATGCTCACTATCGCCAGTTCGAGACATAGCAGATGTAACAGTATACCTACATCTTCAACGTGAGAAGAAGTATGGAATTCATATTGGAGGCCAATTCTTGGCTAAATGATATGATTAATATGGTCATAACTCGTTATTATAACTCATCATTATAACTCATTAATAGATGGGATCAGTTAAGCCCAGTCATGGGAGCCTCCTTACTTGGACAGCTCGCGGAAGACATCATCCGTAAACATCGGCTCCTTATTCGTTGGCAATGAGGCGAGAGAAAGACTTCATCGTGGAGTTTCCGACCTCACTTGTAGGCGAGACCTTGTAAGCGAGCCAAGGGCTGCTTTGAGCGTAGTTGCAGACAGTCGGGACTTCCGAGCTGGGTTCGGTGCCCTGAATGGTCCAGCCCTCGCTGCTGCAGTCTTGGGCTTCATAAGCAACCACTGGACCGTAGGTTAGCGAATGGGATACATTGTGTGCGGTGATTTTCGTGGAAGAGGGGTACGTACGCGACCAACCATCCTCGATGTGGACGTAGATAGAGTTGACGGCCTCAGCAAAAGCATTGCACTTGGACGTCAGGGACTTGGTGAATGTGTAAACACCCTGGTTTCCTTCGAAGCAGTCGGTACCTGAGAAGGTCCTCAGGTCGCCAACGTAGGGGTCAGCTTGTGGGATAGCGACAGCATTGCCGAGGGTGGCCAAGGAGCCGATGATAGGGAGCACGGTAGTGAAGCGCATCTTCGGAATCTGAGAGGGATGATAATATGTATTGATTCGGGTTCGAGTTGAAGAAAGAGTGATGCTTTGCTCTGGATGTCTGGTCAACGAGTCGAAAAGGAAAACCGGCGAGGAAGAGGGCCATATATGTAGGATAGAGACCGGGAGCGGAGGAGGCAGGCCGGCCGGGAAGTGGTAGATTGAAAACCGGGGGCCAGCATCGCTGGGAGGGGCACAGCATAGCACGGAACCGGGTTCAGGCCCCCAGGTGCGCCGCGCTCAGGAACTCAGGAGATCAGGCCGGGATTGCGTAAGGTAAGCGGTATGTGTCCATACTATTATTATGTCTGTACAGGCACATCGAGAGATACAGGATCAGGGTTGAGATCTGCGCATGTACTGTATCTTTAGCAGCTCGCTAAAGCAATGCAGCTTTCCGTCCCCCTCCGCGCTCGACCGAGCTCGACCAACCTTATTGTGATATACCGACTCAGCCTCGAAATAAATATGGATTCGCACCGACTACCCAGGTAGGCAGCAGCAGGTTCAGTCCACGACAATATGGATCGCCGGGGAAGAGCTCTGGCCAAAACTCGAACGACACGTCAGAGGGTTCTGGGTTCGCGGGGAACGCGAACGATGACATGATAAGCTGCCTTCAAGTTTCAACGGCGCCCGGAAGCGTATGTAGTGGCAGTGACACCATATCTGATGCAACGGTCGGGATGCTAGTATTCCGCCTATTTTTGTCATGATGGCCGGTGGACGGCCTTGGTTAGCCGCGCCGACGATAGGTACAAGTACAGCCGTTGGATGGAACGTTTTTCGTCCGCTTAACTTGCTCAGTTCGGGCTGTTAAGATGTCAATGTCTAGGTAGTACCTACAGTACGCAGGGATGGAAGGTGCTAGCGCCGCGCTAGTCCGGGGGGTTCTGCAACGTTCTTTTCTCACCAAAACCTGCGGCTTGGTGACTTGCCACCCTACCGTGGACCTACCTGGAGAAGCTGAACGTTGATTAACACCTATCGCCGCTGTAGATTTCTGCGAAAAATCAGTGAAGCTGTACCGATCAACATAGACCCGATATACACAGAAACCTCCCGACTTTAGCACCACGCTAGCACCTTCCATCCTTGCGTACTGTAGGTATTCGGGGTTTACGCTAGCCGGGAGTAGAAAAAGTTAGTCGGGGGTAGGAAAAGCGGACGATGTATAAAGATATTGCAACTTGAAGGCTTGCCCGAATCAGTTGCGATAACAGGGGTTAGCAGATGCCTTTCAAAACAACCCCGCAGTGGTTGTCGAGAGTAGGATCTCAACCCCAGATCACCGGGAGGGTAATCGACTTATAGTCGGTTTTATTGTAACTGCTACATCGATGCGCGAAGTCGTGATTTGGCATTCCTCCAAGAGCCCCGTGGGGAAGTGACAATGGTGGAGGTACAGATGAAGCTGAGGCTGGTGTGTGGAATGGACAATGTCGCAGAGAGGGAAGAAGTGAGGCTGTGCAGAGAGAGGGCGGAGGACAGGGGTAGTGTCGTGTGTAGCATTGCGCCGGCACGCCGGACGGGATGCACTTCTGGCGCTTCTGGACACGACCATCAATTGGGCGTTTGGACTTTACATGTAGCCGGGGAACCAAGTGTTTCCTCGGGCTGAGAATCTGCTGAAACCACATTTCACTGCTTGCTGTCTTCTCTCCACGACGCCCACGCTCGCTTTCTGTTTTACGCCGTGCCGACTGCGACGACCGAAGACGGGAGGCGGATGGCATGCTGGGACTACGACCGACGCTGAAGGCCCGGCCGTCGCTGGTGGACCTCATGCGACGGGGCAGCACGAGCAGCACGGGCAGCAACGGCCAGAGCCACCGGGGGACCGAGGTGGGAGTGGGAGCAGAGGGGGAACCTGGAGCTGCAGCTGCACTTGCGTCACCTGCTGCCTCAACTGCCTCCTCACCTGCCTCGCCTGCTGCTGCCACGACCGGGACCGCTGTGACAAACGGTCCTGGAGCTAGCGTTGGTACCGCCCAAGCCACACTCCACCAGCAGCAACAGCTTGCGGCCACCGCTGGAGCTTCCCACCAACCACTGCCTGCCAGTCCCGTGCTATCGACAGCTGCTGCACCAGCTCTAGCTTCATCATCGCCGCCGTCACCTGCTGCCGCACCTCCATCCTCCACTCTTCCCGACGACTCTCCCTCCGGATCACCACCCACGCCATCGCCCCTCGCTCTGCCAGATCCTCCCACCTCTTCCACAACCTCCCGATCCCAACCGGCTGAGCCTCGAAAAGACAACAAGTCCCCTCCCAACATGGCTGCGGTAAGCTGCATCTCGTCCCCTCGCATGCATGAGGCCTGGCAACACACAATGCCCGCTCCATTGTCCCGCTTCCCGAGTCCTGCCTTTCTAACCCTTGGGATAGTCAGCGAATGCCGATGGCGAGCAGGATGGCTTCAACAGCGGTATGTCACTCCCCCTCCGACGGCTGTCGGCCTTTCTAAGCTAATACACCGCGCGCAGGCAAGATCTACTCCGTCTCCGGGTGCGTAAATAATGCAGAGCAAGCTACCACCGCCGCCACAGACTCGAAGCTAACCTTCGCGACACAGTCCCGTCGTGGTCGCCGAGAACATGATCGGTGTTGCCATGTACGAGCTTGTAGGCCTCACTCCCAATCTGCCTTGCCTCCAGTCCCATGCTCAACCCGAAACAGGTGAAAGTCGGCCATGACAACCTCGTCGGTGAAGTCATTCGAATCAACAGCGACCGAGCCACCATCCAGGTCTACGAAGAAACCGGTGCGTTCAACCATGAAATAGTATGCTGTAGCAGTAAAACTGACTCTAACCCTGCGCAGCCGGTGTCACCGTCGGCGACCCTGTCCGCCGCACCGGCAAGCCACTCTCGGTCGAGCTCGGTCCCGGTCTATTACAGAACATCTACGACGGTATCCAGCGGCCCCTCGAGACCATTTCGCGCCAGGCTAAGAGCATTTATATCCCTCGCGGTGTCGCCGCCCCCGCTCTCGACCGGACCAAGAAATGGGAGTTCTCCCCCACCATGAAGGTCGGCGACCACATCTCGGGCGGTGATGTCTGGGGAACCGTCCACGAGAACTCGTTCATCCAGGTACACAAGATCATGCTTTCCCCTCGCGCCCGGGGAACTATCACCCGGATCGCCGAGAAGGGCGAGTACACCGTCGACGAGAAGCTCCTCGAGATCGAGTTCAACGGCAACAAGACCGAGCACGGTATGATGCAGTCATGGCCCGTCCGTGTGCCCCGACCGACGACCGAGAAGCTCTCTGCCGACAGCCCCTTCATCGTCGGCCAACGAGTCTTGGATGCTCTTTTCCCCAGTGTCCAGGGCGGTACAGTAGCCATTCCCGGTGCTTTCGGTTGCGGAAAGACTGTCATTTCGCAGTCCGTTTCCAAGTTCTCCAACAGCGACGTCATTGTCTATGTCGGTTGTACGTCTCACTCCCAGCCAACTCCCAGCCAGCCCCCAGCCAAACTGCCTTGCCCCTTGAGTCCTCTGCAAAATGCTAATCGCGAAACAGGTGGTGAGCGAGGCAACGAGATGGCCGAAGTCCTTAAGGATTTCCCCGAACTGTCCATCGAGGTCGAGGGCCGCAGGGAACCCATCATGAAGCGGACCACCCTGATCGCCAACACCTCCAACATGCCTGTCGCTGCGCGAGAGGCCTCGATCTACACGGGAATTACGGTGGCTGAGTATTTTCGCGATCAGGGAATGAACGTGGCGATGATGGCAGACTCGTCGTCGCGATGGGCTGAGGCTCTTCGTGAAATTTCGGGTCGTCTCGGAGAAATGCCTGCTGATCAGGGTTTCCCCGCTTACCTAAGTGCCAAGCTGGCCAGTTTCTACGAACGTGCGGGAAAGACCAATTGTCTTGGATCTCCCGAGCGTGAGGGCAGTGTTAGCATTGTCGGTGCTGTCAGTCCTCCTGGTGGTGATTTCTCGGATCCCGTCACCAGTTCCACGTTGGGTATCGTGCAGGTCTTCTGGGGTCTCGACAAGAAGCTCGCGCAACGAAAACACTTCCCTTCGATCAACACCTCGGTCTCTTACACCAAGTACACTACCACACTGGACAAGTGGTACGAGAAGGACTACCCGGACTTCCCTCGGCTGCGTGACCGTATCCGTCAACTGCTTTCCGACTCGGAGGAGCTGGACCAGGTCGTGCAACTGGTCGGAAAGTCGGCGCTTTCTGACCCGGACAAGATCACACTAGACATGGCCACGCTGCTGAAAGAGGATTTCCTGCAGCAGAACGGATACTCGGACTATGACCAGTTCTGCCCGATCTGGAAAACGGAGTGGATGATGAAGCTGATGATGGGCTTCCACGACGAGGCGCAGAAGGCCATCGCCCAAGGACAGAGCTGGACCAAGGTTCGCGACACCACCTCGGACCTCCAAACCCAGCTGCGCAGTCTCAAGTTTGAGAACCCGTCGGATGGCCAGGAAACTGTTTGCAAGAAGGTATGTTCAGTGCCGCCTGCCATTGCGGTGAAAGAGGACAATGCTAATCGCTAATCTACACACAGTACGAGGAAGTCCAACAGGCGATGATGGACAAGTTTGCCTCTGTCCTGGACGAGTAAATTGATGTAGAATAGGGTCATGGGGGAGTGTTCGAGTCATCGCTAGGAAGGGAAGAGACCGAAAAGGGCATGCCCTTGGAAACACACCAGCATTAGAGTATTGTCATCGTTATTGTCTGAATTGATGAATCAACAGCATGCTTCTCCCGGGTGGTCTGCGTTGCACTTCGTTCCCACCAGGATATCAATATGTTCGCGAAGCAGGCAGTTGGACGAAAATCAATCTTTGCAGAGAATCCTATCGTAATATCATCACCTGGTGCCAGAAGGCATGTAGAAGAGGCCGAGGAAAAGTACAGCAAGATTATTACCGGACGGCCAGGGTTCAATTAGTTGCGCGAAATTGTCCAGATGCACTCACTGGGAGGTCTTTAGATTTCTACGCCTGACATACTATTACTATTGACGCCGTAGGCACCTACCTACCTTAGGTACACAATCAGGTGAAGTAGTAAGTAAGGTAATCACCACTAACCCAACTCCCAACACAACCCACCTCCCACCTAAGTACCTACCCGTGATCAGGCCGAGGAATAATACTAACTAATCGAGACCGGAACTCCTCAAACGCAAGAGGTTGGTCGGGCGAATGCTTGCTTGAAGGGGCGACTACCTCCCAGCTCGCCCGCCGACTCGGGGGGAAATCCTTGCAGACGTCCGGTATCGACGGTGGCAACTGACCGGACAGGTGGCTGATCGCTTTCTTCGACGAACGGATGACGCTTCGTGCCCTTGTGGGTGTAGAGGCCGGTCCGTTGCAGCTGGGGTGTGTGTCCGGGGATCCGCTAGGTTAGTTCATGGGCGAAGGCTGGTGGAATCGGTAGGTAATGCCGGACATGTTCTCAAGAACGATGTTATTAGGTTCTCGTCACTTCTGAAGGTATGCATTCTACCTAAGTACATAGACAGACATTCCCGTAAGATCATGAGAGATACAATAGTCGGCATTCTATCAAATAACTTCGTCATCTCTCTATACCTTATGTAGTAGTATGTGTGCCATAGCATTCTAATCCACCCTTTTGCTTCACCGGTCGTTTCGTGATGTGACGTAGCATGATGTCCCCAGATACCTTGATCTTTTTCCCTGGTCCTGAAAATGCAATGCAAATCCCCGAATTCCAATCACATAGGAAAAGGGAAGAGAGGGCCCAGGGAAGCCTCTTTGCTCCCCGTCTATAAGTACAAACAGAAAAGCCTGAATTCGAAGCGATCCGCTTCGTCAACTGGCCAATTTCGGGAAATCGTGATGCGCGGCGGATTTGACTCGTGATCTCGTAACTGCGTGGCGTACGCAACTCTCTCATATCGGGTAATATGTGAACGAGTCGTATGTACGTGACGGCAGGGCCTCGAGGCGGGCAGAGGTGGGTTTAGTCATGACTCGGGAACCTCTATCTTTCGAACTTTCTTTTAACTCCTCCTCTCCCCTCATCTGGATTCCGGTATTATTCAACCTATGCATCGTATTTGGTGAGTGATTCGCGGCCGCCTGGGTACCGGAGGCGTCGAAGCCTAAACCCGACTCGTATGTCCTTTTACCACCCGTCTCTCCGGTATGCTTCAACCTCAGTTTCCTCCTCGAGCAACTTTTTCCAATCACCAAGTTGTAGGAGGATAATCGTACTCGTCGTGGTTCGGGCGATGGTGTGGGCAAGTCGTACTGCTTACGGCAATCGTTGGTTGCTGGTAACGATGTCGTTGAGGTGTCATGGCGTGCCGTGTACAGGGTTTCGCTCGAGCTGGTAATGTGAACGCAACCCTCTCCTCGCCTACTGCTCCTCGTCCAGCAGATTTCTCACCCGCTCGATCCGTCCCATCGCACCCTCGAGCCGTTGCAAGCGATCCCGTTTCTCGCCGTCCCGCTTCTCCAGCAACGACACCCGCTCCTCGAGCGAGGCGCGCGCCCGACGCTCGGACGCCACCATCTCGTTGGCCTGCTCGAACAGCGTCACACTCAGTTCCTCGACCTCGCGCGATGTATCGTTCAGCTTGCCCTCGGCCGCCGCCCGGAGCTTTTTCTCCCGCGCCAGCGCCGCCGCCAGATCTTCGCTACTATGCGCCTCCACTGTGCTCTGTGCGCGCGCGTGTCGCACCGGCGGTGAGCTGAGGAACGACGATCCCAAACCACCACTTCCCGCCGCATTTGGCGGCTGCTTCAGGTTCGGGGTCGACTTCCGTGACAATAGTGCGCTCAGCCGCGAGGCGGCGCCCATCGGTAATAGGAAGCTCCCTCGTGGGCTGCTGGTGGAGGCATTGGGGTTGGGCGTTATTGGGCGGTTGTCGTTGTTGTTGTTGTTGGCGGTGTTTCTCGGGCTGACATTCTCGTCGTCGATGATGCGGGGACCCGGGGTTCGGTTGTTGTTTGGGGCCATGGCGGCTCGCAGTTTTGCCAACTCATCCTCGTAGTCGGCCCAGCGGTCGACGGCGGCGGCGGCCTTCTGGTTCAGCAGGCGAACCTGGGCTTGCAGGTCATCGATTTGCTTCTGTGCTTCGATCAAGGCGGCGTGGGGATCTGAGATGGAGGACGGCAGGTTGAGGCCGCAGTTCGGGCAGCAGCTCGAGGATTCACTGGATGTGAGGGTAGACGTCATCATCGTGGTGGTCGGCTGGGCAGCAGGTGGCATCGTCATTGTCACGGTAGCCGACATGGCGATCGCGGTGACTGGCCTGCAATGCCTTACGATGATAGATGATTGAAGATGGACTTGACTGTTCCACGTTGTCCTCTGTCCCCTGTCCAGCGAGTCAGACAGCCAATGGCCCGGAAATGCAGATTGTCTCGAAAAGTATGTGGTCACGATGGAAAGCAGCGATTGTGCATGTAAAGCCGCGGTAGGTAGAGATACGATAAGCTTTGGTATGGTACGTCAAGGACAGGCGGAGGCGGAGGCGGGCGCGGAGGCGGGCAAAGGAGGTTGGGCGGTTTGATGTATTTGACCGTTCTGATGAATTTGCGGCTATGCATTCCCTCCTACCTGCAGAGGGGCTGGTGAACAGTCTGGACGGCCGCGGGATTGGGCACATTGGCCATAGGCTGCCCTGGGACTCCGTAAAGAACCTTGGAAAGAGGGAGATCAGCTTCCAATGATTCGCATTTGGGCTTTTGGGGTGGCGGGGAGACTGCGCCTCGTGGATTTCCATCGTACCTTACCTAGGTACACAGTACTTAAGTACTTAAGGCAGGCGTCTAAACTTGGAAACTGGCCCGGTGCTGTCACTGGTCAGGCTTGTCAGGTCAGGCTTGTCAGGCTGTCCCCCGGGCAGCTTGGGCACTGGGCACTGGGCTGTCCTCAGGCAGATGATGAAACGGCGTCTCTTTCCACTACCTAGCGAATACACTAACCTAGCCCCTCCCCGCCTTTACGGCATTTTTGGACGTCACTTGCAATCCAATTACGAGTTTCAGCTCTCTTTGACCTCGTTTTCGCTCAGCGCCGCCTCCTAATAAGTCAGGAGAATCTGTCTCGTGTGCCTCCTGTCCGTACGATATTCCGGACGCATCCCTCTCAGTCGAAGACAGGGCATCCTTTGTCTGGCCGCTTCTGTCAAGTCGAAACGCTGCCATAAGGACGGTCCATCATTGAAACACCCAGATTCATCCGGTACCGGTACATCCCTTTCACGAACTCTGACTGTCAACTCGACTCATGGAGCCATCGTCAAAATGTAGAGATACAGGAACTGTCCGACCCGTCGTGAATATCACAAAATAACTAACTGCTAGCCAATGGCCGTGTCTGCCATGTGCTTGGTACGCCATTGCAGTGTTGGCCTCTACTGGTAATTGTGAAAACCGAGATCACTGTGTATCTCGGCTATCCAAAACTATTCTGCAGACTATATTACCCATTGAGCCTCAGTGAATTAACGTCAGCGAGGTGTATCAATCTCCAATCAGACCGACCAATTCATACATATGCGCTGGCAGTGCAGCCGAGTACGGCATCTAGGTATGTACCTACTTAGGTAGGCTCTCCGGGTGCGCAGCGCCAGTATCGTCTTCTGTATCTAAGAATGCCTTGCCATCCCTTCCATTCCCCCTCCAGGTTCGCCGCCTTCAGGAAGGCCATGGCTACTTCAAGGCCAGGAAAGTCCGTTCTTCTTTCTCCGGCTAACAGTGCACTCCGTCGCTTGGAGTACACGCCCGATCTTCTTCGACATGACCAGCCCCGAGTGCCAGGCCCTCCTGCTCGGCTCAGGCGACTCCAAACCGGAATACGAACCATCATCTCCTCCGTACAGCTATCTGCCAATATCTGACAAAGACACTGTGCGAGTCCTGGAACTCAGTCCCTCACACAACTTCAAAGCTCCGTTAGAAGCCAGACTCTTGGAAATGAACCTCGATGGTCGTACTTCATACGACGCCCTATCGTACACTTGGGGCACTTCGAATCAACATGGCCGACCGATTAAGATTCTTGCCCAGGATGGACCTCTCTCTTTGAAAGTGAAGCCCAACCTCTACCACGCCCTCCGGCAGATGAGATATGAGTTCGTAACCCGGCTCGTGTGGGTTGATGCGATCTGCATAAACCAAGGAGACAAAGATGAAAAGGCCTCTCAGATTCCCCTCATGGAACATATCTACCGAAGGGCATCATCCGTTTTCGTCTGGCTTGGTGTCAAACCTCGCGTCGCAGGTGACTTGCTGTATGTTGATCACATCTCAAGAGGTATTCGTATGCCATTGAACAAGCAACGCAACCACATATCCATCTCGGAAGCTATCAGACACCTTTCCGGTCACGCTTGGTTCCGTCGCCGTTGGATCGTGCAAGAAGTCGCTCTCAATGCCAATGTGACGATGTGCTGCGGTGGCATTCAGATCCCATGGATGCGACTTGTCCAGTTCCTGGAGTCCTCAAAGACTTGGGCGGATGCTAACCTTAGCCCAGTCTATTTTCTCTGCAAGCTTTGGCAGGACCTCATGACAAACAAGCGTGCGATAGCACCAGTGGAGCTCTTGGAAGACTTCCGTGATTCTGACTGTCAGGATCCTAGGGATCGGTTAGTGACGCATATCTGTCGATACACTTTGTCATTTCCGTTTCTTCCTAGGATAATCTTACGAAGGCAGCGTCCAACTAACACCTTTCATCGCCCAGGTTATTCGCTTTAGCAGGTTTGATAGAGCTTGCCATCACCCCATCCTACCAAACTACTTTCGCGGATATATATATCAAGTTTGCCGAAGCACAGATACAACGGGGACGCCTACACGAAATATTGCGAGCTGCTTCATGTCGAAGTCTTGAAGAGGACGAATCGGAAATACCATCATGGGTTCCTGATTGGAGAGCTCGTTGGTGTTGCAATCCGATACGCACCAGCCATGGCGACTTCGTCGACATTACTGGCTCACAAGGCTACATCAATCCCTCGGAATCGCGATGGCTCTCGTCTGCGGAAGCACAAAGTTACGCAGCCACGTACAAACCTTCCGTCAAAGCTTTTATGGACGCATCAGTGGCACATAATTCAAACCGGAGCTATTCATTGAATCTCCCACGTCGTTCAAACCTCAAAAAAAGTCCACGGAGTCTACGTGAACGTAGTATTCAGGGAGTTGTGGAACATATGGGCGAGCGATTCCCGGCGGTAGACACGGACATTGCCATATTCCAATGGATGGACGAAACAACCAAGGCCATTTATGAAATGGGAAGACCGGCCGGTTACTGGCGTTACTATTCGAGTTGCTGGGAGCAGCTGCTGATGATCATAGCTCCAAGCTACCACAACCTTAAGGACTTGGCACCAACTCCCCAGGAGGGCCATGTGACTTCAGACTCCTCCAGCGACCGTATTGCGGCGGATAGGAAGCAAGACTTCTTGCGCCACGTCCGCTATACCATGAAAGGCCGACGGGTGTTTCTTGTGAACTTCTCGGAATGGGTCAGAGACCTTGAAGGTCCAGTGCTCGGCATTGGTCCGGCGCAAACCAAAAAGAGCGATAAACTGCTCATTGAAGGCCGTGGGCTTGGGTCCGCCAACAACACTTCACACCCCAAACTCGTTCAGTCTCCATTATTTGCTAAGATTGAACGTTCCGCCAGCCAAGAAGCTGAGGCACTACGGAAGTATATCTTATTCATGCCAGAAACCTACGTCGTTCGGAAAACCATAGCGTACAGCGCAGCGACAACAGGTTCTCGCTTACCCCGGCCTTCGGACGAGTGCTACCGTTTGATTGGAGAAGCTTACCTATGCGTCGCGGGAGGGGCTGAGCGCTCCATCATTGAACGCCTGTATCATTACCTTTACCATTGTCCATTCAGGCACCTTAATCTAGTGCCAGACAGCGTAGTGCGGATAGTTTAGGGAAAAGCTACGATGCTCACGCGCCATGCGATTTTCAACACTGTTTATAAAAGGGTGTTATTGCCTCCTTCTAACGTAACTTTGCCAGTCTTGTCTGTGCGGTATACGTCCTCAGTGGGGGGAGACGAGGCAAAGGAGCCCACCGCAAGTAGGAGCGAGCGCCCATTCCCGCCGTCCGCGCTGAACTTGCTACACGCACACATCCCATGGCTTCCTCTAGAAGTAAGGTCAACCGCTGCAACCATCCTGGTATCTCCAAGCTCTCCCGCGGGAAGATGTTTCCTCAGGGGAGCACTTCTCCTGGCCGTCTTCTTAGAAGCAGTAGTTCATTACCCAGGGCCCTAAGTGAAGCCTCATATCAGAGAGGATCTGGTCGCAGAAATGGCATGAGACTAAGACCAGGTCTCATGACCATGTAGTGCTAGTGGTCACCTCTAAACTCCAGCCAACCCAGACTGCTCAGTGTCGTGGGTGCCCAGAAGCTGAGGGGAACCCTTAATCAAGGCCGGCAGGGTCTCGAGAAGCACGAGTGCTTTCATCGAACTACCAATCTGGGAAGCAGTCTACTCGATGCCCGAGAAGGATACCTGCGCTTCTGGCGGAGTGCCGGCGCTTAGCCGAGAAGATAGATGCGCACCGCGGTGGGCCTCAGAAAGGCTTCGCGACCTTGCGACTCTCGCTCACCCCGGTCTCGGGGTCCCGGTACTCCTTCCAGCTGACGGGGTACATGGTGTTGCCGGCCTCGCTGGTGGCCATGATGACGCCGAGCTCGTTGCTGGCGGTCGAGAGGTAGTAGTTCGCCTGGTCACCCAGGGATATCTGTACGGCAAACGATGTCAGCGCAACGCCGACCCGACACAGTAGAGGGGGAGAGAGAGAGACACCGCGCGCGCGCGAGCAAGAAAAGAAGAAGAAGAAAAAAAAAACATAGCCGAAACTCACCACCTGCGCCCGCACAATATCCCCCGGCCGGAAGCTCTCGTAGATCTTGACGCGGTCCTTCTCGGTGGCGCGAACGTCCTGGACGCGCACGACGCCCTGCCAGGGGGCATCGAGGACGGCGTCGTCCCCGTCCTGCCCCACGACCACCAGGATCGCGGCCGTGGCCTGCCGCGGCTGGATGCGCGTGACCCGGCACAGGACGGTGCTGCCGACCTCGGGGAGCACGTCGTTGCCGCGGGCGCCGCCGCGCTCCACGCTGACGACCCGGCGGCCTTTGGCCGGGTGGTGGTGGTCGTCGTCGTCGAGTACCAGCCGGTGCAGCCGCTTCGTCGGCCCCGTCGATGAGGTGGTAGAGGTGCGCGGCGGCGGGGTGGTGGTGCTGGTCGCGGATGATGATGATGATGATGCCACCTGGACCCGTCCCAGCACCGACGCGTACAGCTGCCCCTCGTGCAGGTGCACGCCGGCGCCGGCCGAGAACTGGCTGCTGGGCCCTAGCAGCTGCCCCGGCACTGCGATGCTCTGCGATTGCGTCTGCGCTGAGGCCATCGTGTCGGTCGGTCGGTCGGTCGTTCGTTCGTTCGTTCGTTCGTCGCTGAGATGAATAGTGGCGTGGGCGGACAACGGCGCGTTTCGACGTCGGACGGGTGGGATCGTGGACTCTTTTTTTTTTTCCTCCCGGCGCGGTGGTGGTGATGATGTAAAGGCGGCAGCAGTCGGAGTAGTAATAACCATCCGGGGTCCCTGCAGCTGCTTTCTCGAATCTTTCTTTCGCTTACCCCAAACGCTACGCCTCATATGGCTAGCGCGGACCCCTATTTGCGGGTGCAGCAGCGCTGTCGTTGCCGTTGGGAGCTTGGCCTCACCTCATCCGCGGCGGTTTTTTTTGTTGGTCAATCGCAAAAATATCAACATTGGGTTGTGGATTCCGCTGCGGGACTCCTCCGGGTCAGCTCCAGCTAGCTAAGTAATTGGCACTTTCGCTCTTTTCTCGCTTTTCTTCGTTGCTGTGCCGTGTGTGTGAGCTTCCTCCCTCCCTCCCTGCTCAAGTCAACCTACCTCAAGCGCACGTCTCGTCGCGAAAACGTCCCACCATGCCTCGGTTGTTGACCCTGTTGGCGGTCCTGGTCGGCCTTTTCACGCCCATCGTCTACTACCTCGAGCAGCGCCTCGAGAGCTTCTACATCTTCCAGATCGATGAGCTGCACGACCTGACCAAGCGCGGTCTCGCCGCCCACGGCAATGACACCGCCTCCGTCGTCCGCTTCATTGTCGACGAGCTGCAGGCCACGCACCCGAACCACATCAACCTCGACGAGGAGTGGGTGTTCAACAACGCCGGCGGTGCCATGGGCGCCATGTACATCATCCACGCCAGTGAGTTCCTCTCCGCGCTGCTGCTCCCACCTATCCGCCACCACCGCAAGATCCACGGGAACTAACCGCTCGACCGCCCCCCCCACCCCAGGCGTGACCGAGTACCTGATCGTCTTCGGCACGGCGATCGGCACCGAGGGGACCACGGGGCGGCACACGGCGGACGACTACTTCTACATCCTGTACGGGGAGGAGTGGGCGTACGCGCCGGGGCCGGGGCAGTACAAGCCGGAGGTGTACCCGCCCGGGTCGGTGCACCACCTGCGGCGCGGCGCGGTCAAGCAGTACAAGATGCCGGACTCGGGCTGCTTCGCGCTCGAGTACGCGCGCGGCTGGATCCCCCCCATGCTGTTCTTCGGCTTCGCCGACGGCCTCTCCTCCACCCTCGACTTCCCCACCCTCTGGCGCACCACCGCCGTCACCGCCCGCGAGATGGGCAAGAACCTGCTCGCCGGAAAGCTGTGATCGCGCATCGGCGCCGGCCAGCTACTTTGGTCTCGGTTTCGGGGAGGTGACTCGGTTGGTGCCGTCTTTGGAGCCTTGGCCGTGTCTCAATGATATCGGCAGGCGGGGCCGTTGCGACGTCCGTCTCGGCCATGTCGCCATCACTCCGAATGCAAGGCAGCCGGGCCTCGGGATCCGAATGTGACGACCGGGCGAAGTGTTGAAAACAGCTCAACTGAATCCATTTGGAAGTGGCACTTTTTGGTGCTACGGCCCGACTCCCGGCCGACAACGAGGATCTCCCTCAGCAGTGAAATTCGATGTCCATATAAACGTTTATTTAGGGGGGGTTCATCCCCGCAGCTGAGCGATTATATTGACATTAATACAACTCACAATCTGATAGTGATCACACTCTATCTACAGTGCATATTGAAGTGACATCGGCCAGGTGACTGGGAGTTGAACCCGGATGATATCGCCATGATCCCCCGAAAAGAGATTGCGGGCAACCCCCCTCCAAAAAAAAAAAAAAAAAAAAAAAAAAGTTGAAAAAAATACGCTCTGCAACGGGTGTTTGGTACGGCCCCCGTTCTACAGGACGCGCCCTAGTTTCCTTTCGGGTATTGCTTTGCGGTACTGGTTCCAGCTAACCTATGGCCATGCACCGCTTGCCTATGGTCGTGCGCCGGGTACCGTGTCTGATCGTCCACAAGGTGTCGGTGATCCTCAAGAACAGTATACGAAGGTACGCTCTCCCACCTACACCATTGGGGTCCGTTGATTACCGCCTATTCTTTTTGCATTTATAACCCCTCCAGGGGAAAAATGGCTAAACTTCGGCTGTACGCGTTCGCGCCCTCCGCGTCGCGTCGTTGCTCGTCTACGCGTCTGGTGCCGCCGCCGGCGCGTCCCGCTGCTGCGCGCTCGCCCGCGTCGCTGTCCGGCGCCGGATACCGCAGGTTCGTCTCGAGCGGGCTGGTGTTCCGGTTGGTGGTACGGAGGCCCTGCTCTCTGAACCCTCCATCGCGGCTCTTCGCGCCGCCTTGCTCGATCCATCTTACTTCCCGGGAGCTGTACGTCTCCGTGGAAGATTAGCTCGCGAGGCAATCAAGTCTTGGTTTCTACGGCTGGTGGGTGGACGTGAGTATCCAGTTGCATTCGAGTGGTTAGGGAGCACTCGTCGGGGGTTTTCTTCGACTGTCACGGGTTAGGCGCTTCTATGGCGAGGCTCGCGCTCGGCTGCCTGCGAACGAGGAACGTTTTGTACCGGCGCTTAGGGGCTAGAATACCTATTTTTAACTGGTTCACCGGCGAGTGTAAGTGTTTCATAATGTTGATTCCGCTACCAAACTCTCGGGTTTTCGCTATGGTAGTACCTTGGAGTCCTGCCTGAACCCGTTACCTGTGCAATCCATGAGAAAAGGTCACTCTAGTGTACGCTAACAACCTTCATGCTGGCAAATGTAGGCAAAAAATCTCGGCTATCCTGCAACATCTCATCTCGGCTACCCTGCAACATCTCATCGAGGCCCCAACCCATAAAAGCGAACAGAGCACAGCTGCCGATCTAGCAGTAATTGACACCCGTAGTCTGTCCCCTAGGCCTTAGTTTCGAGGCCTCCGAGAGCACAGGTCTTAGGATCATAGAACTTGCATCAACCTCTTGTGCCCTAATAGAGCGGCCATTTTCTGAAATAACACATAACGGAACCCCTGGCAAGTCTGGTTTTGTGATGAGGAATATCTCGTCATCCTCCCGAATATGCATGGTACCCCGGCCCAGGCGAGGCAAATGCAGAGGCAGACCCCGAGTCAGACCCGGAGTCGACCATTGATCCCTATGAGGACCCTCGTGGATCGTTTTCTCCTCCCATCGAAACACTGTCATAGCCTCCATCTTAGCTGACATAGCACTGCATAACCTTGAGCTCAGCAGCCTGCAGCCCGTGAGGCTTTGTCGAATCTCGCCAACGAAAGCCTCTTTGAAGTTGAGAGGCCTAGCCGACCAGTATGGAAGGGGTTCTGTTTGGGATCTTAAGACCGCATCTTGGGGTGTAGTTGTAGTACACGCACAGAGGCACAGCAAAATTAGTGCTTCGTTCTCCTGCGCGGAAAGAGTCCCGCCTTTCGTGGCAGTAGACCATCTCTGTAACGCAGTGAATAAGGACCGAAACCAGTGTGTGACGGCAGCTTCATCGGGATATTGGGGAAATGGATAACCGAGAAGTCGAACTCCTGCCATACCCTCGGAGAGAACTTCGGCAATGGGTTCCCCATCGGACGTGAAGTTGATCGAGTAACTCAACTGTGCAGTGCAGGACATAGGCTGCGGTACAGGTTGCCGCGGTACAGGTTGCCGCCGTACAGGTTGCTGCCGCCAATCTGGTACCCACGAAGGCCATTTTGGCTTACGGTCCAATGGGTGTCGAATACCACATTCGTACAGGATGCTTGGGAGCAGCATCTCGCGTTTCTGGATCAGTTGGATAGTGATGTGTGTGTAGAAATCCTTCAAAGGAACTGAGTAGTCCAAGTAAACAACCACAAGTGGCCGGATTCGCTTATTGAAGCGAACCCGGTAGGTGGATTTAATACATGCTGTCTCCAATGCCGTTGAAGGCAAAGGTCCAGGGAGGAGCTCCACATCAGATGCAATACCGCACAAAGCATAGATAAAATCATGTCCTTTCTCACAACCGCATTTTGAGAAAGCAGAGAGGAGGCTGAAAAGATCACTGTTGACGTTGGACTTTCCAAAATGGCGTCCTTTCCAGATATCCGCCATGGTTGCAATGGCTTTATGGGTTTGGGGTATCTTCCCTGGCTCTAAACACCGAGCCAATCGCGCCCATGGCAGCCAGATATCGGCGCAATGAAGGATGACTGTGGAGTTCAACACAACCTCCTGGATAACCCATCGACGCCGGAACCAAGGCAGTTCCAGGAGGTCTTGTAGCGAATCTCGTAGCATTTCGAAAGCGTCGGGAAGATGATTGGTTGGAGATTGTGTATCCCCTATCTCGGAAGACTGCGTGCCCCATATCTCAGAATACGGCACAACCGCGGACTTCTTGGTCAGACACTGCAGTTTCCGCAAGGCAGCTGCGCCAGCTTCGCTCTTGCCAAGCCATACGCGAACAGCCGATGCGTACGAGTATATCTTGCCCATGGAGGGAATTTGTCGTTCTTTATCGCTGTCGTCATCCTGATTGATGCAGATGGCGTCGACCCAGATTCTGCGTGATTCTCGCGGCGATCGCAGCTCGCATAGGGCATCGTGCAGATTCGCAGTAATCGTCTTCAAGTAGTTCGAGTTGATAACGACGCTTTCGGTGAGCTCGGGTTCTCCCCAGGTGTACGATAGTGCCTCGTAGTCGGAGTCATATTCCGAATCGATATTCATATCCTTGAGAAGACATTGCAGTGGCGCTGTAGCGTCCAGTGACGGTAGAATCTCGAGAATGCGGGTTTGCGAGCCTTCAGAGAGCGGCGCGTACGTGTATGGCGTGAGGGTGCGCAGCACCTGAGACTCACAGGCCATGGTGGCTGTCGATGTGTAGCCCGTGGACGATGTCTGTCCCAGGTGAAGCGAAATGGTTATCGGTGGTTCTTGGGCCGTGAAGGATTCGTCACCAGGCTGCAATGCCGGCGCCCACACCCCTTCCAGGTTGCGGCAACCATTGGCTCACGGAACAACATTTATGCATTAGAGTCGATGTAACCTAGTCGTTCGTTTTGGGAGACAGTAAGCATGCCCATCGCAGAGTCAACTTGCCGGTGATCATACTCACATGTTTACCTCCACCCCAAGTGATCTGAAGACACCGCGCCGACCTTATGCAGTGGTATCTAAAGCGAATACTCCGCGCCTCGCATGAAGAAAAGCAGAGCTTCCTCATGCCAGCCCGACCCAATGCTTACGCCATGGGTTAAATGCCCTAGGCAGCTTTCGGTGAGACTCCATGGCCGTGATATCTTCCAGAATCCTCCAGTCGTAAACCTCGACCCAGTCGCGCTGGCCGTTTCTCGTCCTAAGGCCAGCTCTCTCTATTTCCTTGAGAAAATCCTCCATCGGCTTCTTACGTCTCGATTCCACGAGGCAGACTTTGCGCACGCGCCTCCGTTTTCGAACCGTTGACTCGGTCGTCCTCCCACTACCGGCCATCCTCTCAGCTGACGCAGAGACCCACATATCGGGACCAACTAGGTATGTTTTGATCCCATGCCCTCCCAACAAGTCCTCGGTGATCCAAGGGTATGTAGCTATGCAAGGGGCCAGCAAGAAGGAGCAGTTAGTAAAGTTGCATTTGCTCCCGATATAGGAGCAAGGAAGCGAAGGTCGTGTCGGTGTACCAGAAGTATGGCACTGGTGCTCTGCTGCGACTGGTTGCGCTCTTTGCGTTAAATGCGCAGGAGAAGGCGGAGGTGCGATGCCCGTGGACGCCATAGTAGGTCTCGGTGTTGGCAGGCCAGGTGAGGCTGGCGTACGTGTAGGAGTCATTGTTCGGTGACCGGCGTTGCGCGGCCCTGGAAGATTTCCTTCAATCTGAGTAAGAGGCTGCCGACATCTTGGGCGCTTTGGAGAGAGCGCATTTACGGGGCTTGCGACTGGAGATTGTGTAGATGACCCATCTACTACTCTGCATGGCCTTTTCGCCGGCGATTTACTTTGTAACCACTCATCAGCCGGACGTTTCGCACACCCGTAGCCCTGATGTCCTCCTTCAGCTGGCTTGGGTGGATAGGGGAGGTCGCCGTGAGGCTCGATAGCTGATGACCCCGCTGTCGTCAAAGGATCGCGTGTGTCCGAATGTATCTCCTTATCGCTTTCCAAATTCTCTTCGTCAGCCGCGCATCGCACCTTTCTGGATTTTTCTCGAGCTCGTTCCGGAGACTGGCACGGGGAGGTCGTCAATTCTGTAAGGTAGCTCCCCTGGCTTGAGGAATCGTCGATGGCATTGTGTGGATTGGCCTTCTCTAGAGCTCCAACCCACCGGCGCAACTCTGAGGTATCATTGGCCTCCGGTGCTCTGACGGCAGCTATCGCAGCTTCTTGCAACTCTGAGAACGTGATAGCGTCCCAATAATTACGGTCGTAGTGGATCTTAGAGACCATTGGAAACCTCATGCTCCAGAAGTTGGTGTTCGGCTCTTTGTCAAAGGCGAAGCAGCGCATGTCGAACACGGGTGGTTCGAGGAAGGTAACGGTCGGATATTTCAAAGGTACCCTCGCATCCTGAACTATATCAATGGACCGATTCTCGTCTGGGTCCACCGACGTGGGTCGACATCGACTCCAGAAAGTCGACAAGAGTGCCGGCGGCAGCTCTACCACGTTGGTAATACGGAAAAGAGGCTTCTCGATCCGTGCACGTACTTGCGCCTTGTTTTCCAAGCAACCGATGAAGAAGTGTGTCCATCGGAGGCCGGGAATTTTGTATTCTCGTGCTTTTGCGGCGTCATAAGAAGCGCCGACCACAGCAAAATCACCGACATCACCCCAGCCTTGAATATACTCCTTCTTTAGTTTGATATTGCAGCTTCCGTAACGCTCCTGGGGAATGCTGAAGTCGAAGTAGGGTTCGTCGGGCTTCAATACCAAACCTTCCTCTCGAGACACGATGCACTTAGCAAAAGCCTTACGCAACGCATCTAAGCCGGTTGGTCGAGAGAACACTATGTTTTGCCTTTCAATGAGCTCGGCATACCCTTTTCGGCAGGTGATGAGCTTGTTCAGTCGACTGGCACGGTCCGAGTGCTTTGTACTCAGTAGCGATTCGTGGTCAATCAAAAGTACGTCGTAATAAATTATCATCAAATGCTCATGACTGTGCGGCCTAATGAAAGTCAGTCAACAGAAATCGAACGCCACGCACATTGGCTTACTGAGAGTCTTTGGCGGTCCCTAGGAAACTCCCCGATCGCGAGACGTGCTTCCGAATTTTGTGGAAGGGTAAGATCTTGTTTTCCTAATCAATCTAGTTAGTGGCCGGGGCGTAGGATGGTGTAAGTTCACGTTGCAATATTCACCTTCGTGCTGTAAACCACGAGCTCCCCTTCTAGAATGCATCCGAGCTGAAAAGGACAGTCCGGTTTTCCGATTCTGAGGGAGTCCAATATCGGTCTGTCGCACCGTTAGCGGACCGGTACGGCATTTAGGGACCTGTGGATTACAGCTTGCGACTTACTGATGGAGACCGACCCGATCCCAAGTGCTATCTTTGCCACTCTTGGAAAATATTTGAATGCAACTCTGAGGTTTGCGAAGATCGATGTGGATCTGGCAGTACTCGCCATCGATCTTCTGTTCACAGCTCATCTGTCGTCTTCCTGATATATCCACGCAGTTCTTGATACTTCGGCCCTTCAACCAGGTCTGCCTTCCGACCTTGGTTCCAATGCAGGGCTTCAGGAAGCGAGCAATGGAACCTGGGTTATCAGGGGTTTGACTGGCATGCTTCAGATAACCAGTTACCAGGGAAAGGTCGTCTCGAACTTTCAGCATCTGAGGTAACAGTACATGGTAAGCTCTGAAGACGGTCGTCTCATGCAGTACCACTGGCTGATAGTTTTTCAAGACGAGCCTAGTGAACCACTTGGCGTCGCGGGGACTCAGACGCCTGTAGAAGTTGGCAAGCGACCCATCTTGGTCGGATATTTTCGTTGCCTTAGGCAAGGCACGGACGGCGGGTGAGCTGAACCTACAGGCCGCTGCGATGCAGCCGAGGGCACCGTCGATCTCCTCGACGGTGAGTTCAATATGGTCCTGGGAAGGATTCGGCTGCTAGATAGTAAGAGACATATATGGGCTATGCAGGGTTTGGGAACCCTCCGAGAAGGTAATACTTACCGAACGTCTTAGTACCCTCTCAACGCAATCACCAAGGTCAAGGCCATGACCTGGCTTGGTATAGAGTCGGAGTTCCTGCACTCTGGAAGACCCTAGAAGCTGGGCTTTACCGAATATGCTCTCCAGTCTCCGCGTTTGGATGCCGTAAACTCGGTCTGTTCTTCTTTCCGGCAGCAGTGTCGATAAGATAGCTCCTGCATCATTCTCGGCGACATCGAGTAGGGAACGGTGCTTTCGGAACCAGTGCTGGATCAGAGTCGATGCGGGGGTCTGAGTATCAGCATCCTTATGGGACTCGTCATCAAGGTCTTGGAGTAGGTCGCATATATATCTATAAGGGAAAGGCATAGTGCTTGCAATATGTGCTTTGCAGTATTTCGTAGCAAAGGGGGACGCTGGAGCAGAGTTTCTGGTAAACGAGATGAATCGGTGGCATTGCTTCACAGCAATTTAAGTAGGCAGCAAAGAGTGCAGCCCATTGTGTGTTGGACTGGACCAGCTGGCATTGGACAAGAATTCGCGCGGCTTGTCACAATGGCACAATGCGATGGCGGCTTGTCATTGACGCTTCTGCGCCACATTGGCAGCAAAGACAGCAGTGTTCATTTGCGCATTGGAGGCACAAACCAGCACCTAGGTAAAACAGGTAGGCGCGATTTGCTAACGCGGGGTCTGGAGGGCACGCGTAGTCAATAATGGGTGTTCACGTGCCTCCTACCTACCTACCTTTGTAAGCGAGTCAAGTATCCACTTTTCATCAAGACATGGCCCATGACTGGAAATGCAACAGCTGCTGGCAGCGGAAAGCAGGTCCCGCCAGTTGCAAGGCAATTCTGACACAGGCACGGCAGGCGAACAGGGTAGGGCATGGTTCCTGCAGGGGAAGAGCGTGCAGTGTAGACGAGAGCAGTACGATAGGACAGGCAAGCAGGGATTATATAGCAGAATGCCTGTCGCCCCTGAAGGCTGCTGGCCGGCAGCAGACCCGACCCGCAGGCCTGCCGCAGGCTACCTTAGCACGCTAACAGAGCGTCATTTCGCTCTTGCAGGGAGCAGAGGAGAATTGACGAGGGTTGGTTTGTCCCGCGAGCCCCGTTCGTCTGTCCCACCAAGGCGGGCTGGCCCATTTGGTGTTTGCTGCTGCCAAGTCCCGACCACTCACCGTCCCCTGATGAGAGTGCTGTGTGTTTGAAGGTCAGCCACCAGCACTGCACAACACCGGATCGGGACCAGCACACAACAGATGCAGATCAGATGAACCAGTAACCAGCAAACCTTAACTTATCTTATACCACCAGCGGCAGCAGCCTTTGGTTGCTTCTGTGGGGCACAGCCGCGTTGGCCGGGAGCCCAGCAGCAACAGTTGACAGGCGAACCAAAATAAAGACAACGGCACGGCCATTGCGAAATGAATCTGTTATTATTATACTTAAAGCAGACCCCCGACGGCCTTCATCCTGCCAGTGACCACCAAGCAACCCTCCCTACTCGAGCTTCTTGAACATTCTCACCGCATGTACAGACCCAACCGCCTATGTACATAGCTCCTGGTCGAATGGTCGAAGCTCGCTGGGCCATGACATGACCCTCACTTGCGAATCCAGCCTGGCTTCCTGTTCCCACTTCAGCTCCCGCCTTGTTTCGCAACGGATAGCTAGCAGGTAGTAGAAGCAGCAACAAGGTCAACAAGATCGTCAACCACAACAGCATACATACAAGAAACCTGGAGGTTCCCAGCTGAAGAAAAAATCTCAACTCCACGCTCGCTCCTACTCGCACAACCCGGAAGGACCCCTATCGCAACTACACTCTACCAGACTGCCCCTTGAACCCTCTCGTTGCATAGGCGCGACTACCGACTACCGATGCGCTGGCCCTGCCACGTCCTAGCCTAACGTCCTTCGCCCAACCCGAGCCAACCTTGTCAACCTTGCCAACCTAGCCAGTCCACTCGCGCTTTGTCACTTATTCGAACGGACATGGGCGGCAGTGGTCCTCGTTGCCCCCAGCAAGTCCTGTTATTATTCGCCGCCTAGGTCCAGCTACCCCAGGCCAGAGCCCAGGCCGCCGTCGCGTCTGCGTCTGCTTGTTTCTCCCCCGAGTCCCCCCCCTATCGGTCGCGCACCGGAGTGGTCACTGGTCACTGGTCACTGGTCACAGTTCGCACCCCCGTTCGCACCCCCGTTCGAGACCCAATTTCCCAGCTCCAGTCTTCTGCCCAGAACGTCGCCATCAGCACCAGTCGCTGGTGGTCGATTATGCGTCCGTGGCTGGCCTTGACTTTTCTTTATCCATGAAGCCTGTCCAGCTCTTGCAAATCTCCTTGCTTGCCGCTTCTTCCCACACTCTTTTCAATGACAGTCGCCTCGACAACATCATCAGGGCTTTATATTCTAGAAGGGCTACTTCTCCCGGGAGACACCGGCATCGCCCTGCCACCAGTCCTCCAGCCGCTCCTTTCCAACCGCGTCGACGACCGCCTCCCCATCGCATCGGCGAACCATCCCACTGCCGCTCCGTGCAAAGACTCCTGAAACCTCTAGCCTGGCCCAAGATGCCTCTGGAACACCGGAAGTCTCGTTCGCGTGCCTCCTCCGAACTTCCTATTTCCCTGGACGCCGTCGTAGCTGCGTCGAGTACCGATCTAACCCCAGACGAGCTCAGCCAAGCTCCGGCGCTTCTTCCATCGCCGGTTCTTCGCCCGGCAACTGGCTTACCAGGCGACGAGTCGGCCGAAGACAGGTCGTCGAATCCCATGCCCCCTCCGCCTCAGCCTAGTGAGACATTTGAGACGCGTTCGGTTCGCTCCACTTCTACGGCCTCGAGGAATGCAAACCGACTTTCGTTGACTTTACCGATTGCACCACCTAACAGCCTGGCCTCGAGACCTACTCCCACATCTTCGGTTCCTCCAACTCCTGCCGATACGTCGGTCATGAATTCGCCAGTGGACCCGAACGACTTCATCATCGCAATCGCTGCCCAGGAACGTCGTGTGTTGGAACTGCGCGAGGAGTTGGGACGAGCCGAGGAAGAGTTGAAGAGGCTACAGAAACAATGGGCCATAGCCGAGAACTACAGAAAGCGACCATCCAACAGGAGCGTCGAACCGTTCCGACCCATTTCGACGGCAGTCGATAGCCAACCTGCCAATGACGAAAGTCCAGCAGTCAGGCGCAGCAGTGAGCTAGATCGGAGGAAAGCCATTTTGCGCGCGCAAAGCCAAGGGGCAACTAGGGTTCCCAGAAGGACTATCATCCGAGGTGGCCATACCCGTGCTTTGTCCTTGCTTTCGCCAACGAAACCGAGGGACGATATCTCGATCCACGAAGACACTGGTCTCCTCCGCTCACCAGGTGCCTATCTCCAACAACAATCGCCTCTCTTGTCTGCGCCTCTGAACAAGCGTGCAACATGGGCTCCCCGGCAAACCCCGCCGCAGAATGGGATGAAGCAGATGGCTAGTGATTTCAAGCAGGGGCTCTGGACATTCGTGGAAGATCTGAGACAGGCAACTGTAGGCGACGAGGCGATCTCACACAGAACTAGCGATATGGCCTCGAGGCTGAACAGGGCGGATGGCGGTCAGGACACGATTCGCGCTTCATCGGCCAATCGCGGCCGCATCCCCCTTCCTTCTGAACTTGATTCGAACTCGGACAACCAGAGCCGATCCTCCACAGCAAGCTTCAACGACCGCATACAGCATCGGCGTACCTCGTCGAAGCCGGAGCCGAAAGCTCGGAAGCACTTTTCCTGGCAGCCGCTAATGTTTGATAATTTTGACGATGAGGACTGGTCGAACTGGGACTCGCCGAGTGTCAAGACTTCTCGCTGGAGCGGCAGTACCGTGAATGGCGACATCATTTCTGCCATCCCCGAGAAGACTGACGAGAGCGAGGCAACGCTGTAAGATCCACCATACCAACACTCAAGACTATCGGGATGTCATCCCGCATCTTTCACGACTGATGTCTAACACTGTCTGCCATCAGTCGACGCAAGCGCTCTCAAGACGAGCTCCGGTCGCCTACTCCGCAAACCCCAAGCAAGCTCGATGAATTACCGCAGGCTATCCTAAACCGGCTGAACCCGAGCAATCTCAAAAACAGTACCTCCAACTTCATCAAGGAGTGGGAAAAGAGTTTGTCCCCGCCCGAGGATTCCGCGAACTACGACTCCAGCCTCCAGGAGCTACGAACCACCTTCATGTAAGCCGGCCTACGGAAGGTGAAGTCCGCCACACTCACTTGTACCGCCCCTACAGGATTGGCCTAGGTTGTCTGCCTCGCACTTTGGAATACGAACCCGAGGAACGAGCGTTCACGCCGAACCCCGAACTGGACATGGCTTATAATGAAATACGAGAACCCGAAATGCAGGAGCCCAAAATCCGGGATAACGAAATCCGAGCCGCGTCGTAACCTAACCTTGCGAACAAAAAACTGCCTCATGTTTTTTCGAGCAGCGATATACCGGTGTTTTCCTTCTGCGAACGGATGGGACTAGATGGGAACGGGCGGAGCGTACGATTAGGGACTGTGCGGACTTCCGGATGAGGAGAAGCATCGGTCGGTATATTCTGTAGGACATCAGGGATACTAAAGTAATGACTAATGACGATCATGATAGCCGACGATGTAGAACGAAATAAGAGTCGTTATGCGTTGTCACTTTCACACGTTACGGGTTGAAAAAGTAAACGCCGGACAGCGGTGAAAAGCATCTGAACCGGTGGTTGCATGGACCTCGGGCGGTGGTATCATCTGGGTTGGTATATGTATTCACAGTAGCGTCTGGCAAATCACTGGCTGGGTGAGTTACGGGAAGCCAGCAAGGCCAGCTAGATGAATACCCAGGACCAGCTTTGCACTACCACGCAAGTCGCAGAGAGCAAAGCACACCATAAAACAAGTATCGTGTACATTTGGTAGTATTGTATTGTCCAAAGTACGCAGGTACGTACTACGTAGGCTCTCAACACGCGACCAGTCTGTCAGGGAAACGTGTATGTCCTTTTACGATGCACAGAAATGGACATCGAAAATCACGGAAACGGGAAGAAACAAATGACCCTCGGACGCCTGGCTGATGATGCAAGATGCAACCCCTCCATCCGTTCCTTTCCTTCTCCTCGCCGCTCTCTAGTAGTGCTCGGGATGAGAAAAGCAGTAAAAAGACGCCCATTCTGGTAGATCGAAGGCGAGCCAATTGCGTGACTCAGGGCTTCGAGTCCGCGGGCGGGTCGGGGAAGCCGTTCCAGGACTGCTCGTCGACCTCCTTCTTCTCGCCGTCCTTCGCCGGTGCCGCCGCAGCGTCGGCAGGCGACGACGAGTCCGGGGTAGGCAGTACCTCGGCCTGGGGCGCGGCCTTCTGCACCTCGGGTGATCGCTTGGGCGGCGGGGAGAGGGCGCGCAACGGGGCTTTCTGTTCAGGCGGCGCGGCGCCATTCCACTGGGCGAGCATGTGTTCCAGGCGCGGGGCCCAGACGTGCTCGCCCTTGGCCAGGTCGTCGAACTCGAGGCAGTTGGAGGAGCCGAGGACGAACTGGCCCTGGCGGCTGCGGCAGAGCTCGGCCATCATGGCGGCGGAACCGATCTTGGTGCCTAGGTCGTGGCAGAAGCTGCGCACGTAGAAGCCCGACGTCACCGTCATCCGGATGCGCACCGCCGGCGGGCCCTTGTCGTCCCACGGCGGCGGGGTGTTCGGGTCCGGCGCGGCGGGGATTAAGTCGGATCCGCGGCCCGGTCTAGGAGCGGCGGGTGGAGGGGGCCCCAATGCGCCGGACATGAGAGGGACGTTCGACTGTGAGCCCTTCCGCCTCTTATTGAAGCGGTCGTATACCAGCGCGTCGACATTTTCGTCTGCCTTCCGCTTGAAGTTCTCGTGATCCTTCAAAGCTTTGTTCTCGGCTTGCTCCTCCTCGGGGCTTAGTTTCTCGGAGGACATCTGTTGCTTCCCAGCCTTCCAGACCTGCTCAGCAAAGGTCTTCTCAAAGTTGGTCGCCTCATCCGCAGGCCAACGATGAGAGTGCGTGCCGGGTTCATACCACTCGACCAATTCCAGCTCGGCCACCTCGACCTCGCGCGTTGCGATTTCGCGTGGAATCGGCTTACCCTCTCGCGCATATTCGTACAGAGGTTTCCCCTCCATCTTGAGAGCGGAGTAGAGCGGGGGCATCTGTTGGATTTTCCCGCGGAAAGACTTCAGGGCCTCCTCGACCATTGGACGAGTGATGTGATCGTATGCTGTTTTCTTGAGAATCTTGCCCACCCTATCGTAGGTATCTGTACTGGCACCGAACAACACGACCGTCTCGTAGGTCTTGGTGCAGTCCAAGAAAGACTGCAGAGATTTTGTGCCCTTCCCAACCCCGAGAATGAGGACACCGGTCGCCAAAGGGTCGAGAGTCCCACCATGTCCCATCTTGACCCGGATATCATTCTTGCCAAACTTGCGACGCTTCCTTTTGTTGTTGGATTCCCGAGATTTAAGTGCGACGTCTTCGTCGATCATGGGTTTGAAGAAGGCGGAAGGGTTGAAGTGGTGCTGGCAGTCTCGTATAACCTGGGCAGAGCTCATGCCCATCGGCTTGTTGATGCCTGTGGCCAAGAAGCGGTATTAGTATCAGTGATCCCCCAGCCAGTTGGGGAGTACAAGTATTGCCGGACGGCATGCGAGAGGTTCCGTACCGAAGACACCATCGAGAACAGGCTTGGGATTAGAAGCCGCCATTCTGACAGCTCTGAAGGATTTCATCCGAGAGGAGAGTGGCTATTGGAAAGTTCAGAGGAACAGAAGTGGAAGGGCCATGCGACATATGATGTGCGACTTGTATGCGACTTGCGACTTGCGACTTGCGACTTGCGACTTGCGACTTGCGACTTGCGACTTGCGCTGCCGTAGTCTGTCCAGGCTTAGTCGAAGCGCACGTCAACCAAAGCTCGTTGTGACAGGTGCGCTCGGGAAAGAAGATCACCAAGGGACCCGCGAAATAGGCAGCAGATACGTCCACACTCTGAAGGATGAAGGAAAGTAGTGCGACTGGGCACTGCTTGGTGGGAGTGAGAGGAAGCAATAACAGCGAACTGCAGGGAATTGGCTGGGTTGAGTCCGAGGGGAAAATTTCCAGAGCTCCCGTCTCTCTGCTTGAAGGAAAGCTGCAGGTCCGTTACGGACCTTAGTGAACAGGGCTTATCGATTGGCGAATAAGGCGCTGAAAGATCCCTGCAAGAGCCAGCCAGCGCCGAGCGATACCTAGTCCAATTCAGCACATCAGTCCCGGTCTCGGGGTTTCTGCAGTGGACCGCCAGTGTCAGCCACAGGAGGATAAGGTACTTAATCGTAAGGGATTATTACCTAGGTAGGTACCTACGGTAGGTAGCTAAATAAGTGCTTGAGTGGTAGCGTAGGTAAGGTACGGTTAGTGGTGGCAGGGTCACAGTGCTGGGCTGGAGTGTAGCGGTTTGCCAGTGTATCAGAGGTACCTAGGTACCTCTTACACTCTGCGCCCGACCGGAGTCAGATGGCTTCCCGGGATTCATACTAGCGGCCCCGCACTCTCCCAGGCTCGGGGACTCGGTGTGCCTTAAGCAACGAGCACGCGTAAATCAACCAAGCCGGCGCGTTCTCCATTTACATCCATCCCGCAACCGCGCATCACCACGACCTGCCCACCGCCCACCACCTGCCGCCCGTGCCGTCGCATGCCATACTCGGTCACGCATTGCAAAGAGCACACATGGTGACTGCCTAGATCGCCGCCGCTTGTATGCGCAAACATTGCCTTACATTGGGGAGCATCTTTGTCACCCGCGCCTGATCCGGAGCTCTTCCGCATCCGCTATCGCATACCAATTTCCAACTCATCCGCCCGCTCAGAACCTATTCTCAACGAATATGGCGGGCCGCAGACGCCGTGCACCTTCGGTATCTACCGTCGCTACTGTGGACGAGGATGCTATCAAGTACTACCAAGAGACATCGGTGCTGAAGGCCACCGACAACCAGTCGAACGCCGACGATTGGCCCTGCTTCTTACTCGTCGACGCAACCGTCTACCATCGCGATGGTACCATAGCAAACCTACTGCATGTTGACCTCGAGGGCCCCTTCATAATTCGTGGGAGGGTGGAGGTCGAACGGGACCAACAGCACTTTCGTGAGTCCAAACCGCGCCGTCTGTACCTTGCCTCAGTTGGGCCCCTAGGGAATCATTGCTAACTCCTATCTTCTTGACAGTCGTCCACCGCTCGATGAAGACCCGGTCGCCCTGGATTCAGATCCAGAACACCGTTTCATTCTCTATAGGGCTGAAGGAGGATGGCGTCCCAATTCCCATCCTCTGGGCTAGTGGCGCTGCCGGCTGGTATGAGATCGTGCCCTCCGACCGATACAAGGCCACTTGCGACCTCATGTATCAGGGCGTTTCTTTGCAATTTGCCGTTCTCGACCAATTCGAGGACGCGCTAGCCAGACTGCATGCGAAGAAGAAGAATAGGCACAAGACTTTGTCGGACGTCAAGTTGGATATGGACGAGGTTCTATTCAAGGTGGGCAAGGCAGCTGTTCACCCACACGCTTCCGGTCAAAACTGACAAGGCCTACAGTATGCAGTTATTGTTGGCGATGGTGTGACACTCAGCGAGGCTTATGAACGAGTGGAAACCCAGGCCGTCTTTCTCTTGTCACATTTTCCCAAAGGCACTTTGTTTTGGAATATGGTGGCTCAAAGGTCACCCGTAAGTACTGATTTGTTCGGATGCTATTTAAGCTCTGCTGACGATGCTTTCAGCAAGTTGCCGCAAAACTGGCCGAGAGGGAATCCAAAGAAATCAAAACAGAACCTGCAGTATCTGGGCCCTCCCCTCTAGAAGCTGTTGTGTATTCGCCTCGAGAGGAGTCTAGCTCGGTGAACTTGGCTCCCAAGCCTCCTAAGCCGAAGCGTAGATCCCCGTCCGAAGCAGTAGTCAGTGTTCAGACCAAGACTGGCCTTCACATCACCCCAAATGCAACCGAGGATGGAAATCCCCCATCTGCCGCCGAAGTCATCGTGGGTGCTCTACGGGATATCCGTGAACAGTACCTGGAGGAAATCCGGACAGGCAAGAAGAAGAAACAGCTGCAAGACATCAGCGCGAAGTCGTGGCAGACCATGATCTACCAGACATGCAACATCAAACCTTATGCAGCGCACGTCGAAGTCTGTCAGTACCATGCCCAAAACATGGTGCGTCTTCTAGGTCCTGAATTCCACGATACCCAGATCTACCAATGGGCCAAGGCGAACATGGACAACCCGGTGCAGTACGAACACATCTCGGAAGCAGAGATTTTGAAGGTCGTCAGAAGGAAGAAAGCGGAGACACGTCGTGTCACTCACCAAGAACCAAGTACGCCTGTACGGCCGGTCGAATCTCTGCAGCGCGAAGGGGATCACCCACGGCGAGGCCGCCCCAGCGGCAAGACATCTGGGCTGCGGCCGTCTTTTGGGAGCAAAAAGCGCCTTCGCCACGAAACGGACCCCGACGCCATGGATCTGGACGAAGACGGCATACCTCAGAATATTTCCAAGAAATCTCGCTACGCGTCTGATGAAGACTTAGCAGCAGATGCCTCTTCGGGTGATGAGGGAGATCTGCCTGTCGTCAGCAAGCCACTGACACGGGTGGCCGTGCGGGCCGAAAAGATCCCCTCTTCTACACCGGAGGGGCCCAATCAGACTTGGACATGCCAGGAAGAGGGTTGTGAACACGTCATTCGAGCTGCCGACGAGGAGGAAGGCCAGGCTCGGATCAATGCCCATCTCGAGGAGCATGTGAGAACCGAGCTGGCCGTAGAGGAGGGAAAGAACGTCAGCAGGCCCGTCAAGTAGGCCCCCAACTCCCCTTTTCCTCACTTTCCTGATCTTCTCGTTTCCTTTGGTCGTTAAACCACCTAAGCCCACGTATAATCTGACACCCTTTACAGCTATCTCCTGGAGAAGATCCAGCGAGCAGGTGAGAACCAGCGCCGCAACGGGGCCGGCCTCCATGGCGCCTCGATGCCTCCACCGCCCATTAAGCGGGCAATGCCTATCTAGGGCCTCTATACCCAGTGAATATTTCCCATACACGATAGCATGGTGTTGTGGACGCCTGTCCTTCTTATTCTACGGCAGAATGTCCCTCATTGGCATTTACGGGGCATTTGCATTTGGTCTGCTAGGAGCATACATGAAGATACGATCGACGATTCTCACGCGGAAGGCCAGACTCTTTTCATACTACGCCTGATATGCATATACTGCGCGCGCGGAATGATACCCCCGTCTGCTTTTTGAGTCGCGCCCGACAGGCTACCCGGGCGCCTTTTCTGTCTATCCTTTTCTGTCTCCTCGTCGACGTGACGGACGAGTGGAATGGGATACAAATCGAAGTTGAAAAACTCCGATGACCTATCTGGTAGACGTTGACGCAGGATCCAACGTCTACTGGCGCACATCCGGAGGTAGAATAACCATGATGGAATCGAGCCGGCGATCCCAAATATAGAACAGAACCCCTAAATACAACGAACGATACCTAGACTTGCTCTGGCTACCTACCTACCTTAGGTACCAGGTACGTTTCTGTCCCAGATCCGGTGCGACCTTCCGGGCTCCCTGCTATCAAGGCTCTGTGGCATGGATAAGGTAAGATATGCAATGCCCTATCTCTCCACATGCTGAATGGTGCATCTCTGTACCGCGAACTCGACGGCGCTCTCAGCAAAGCGTACGTCCATTCCTGCAATGCACTTGTGCTGGACCCGATCCGTGGTCAACTGAATCATCGCACGGTATGCGCAATTGTCTCCTGGCGCACCAGGGGCGTGGAAAGATTCTCGGTTGGGAATTAGCAGGGGCCAGCCATGTAGACCGCCGAAGAACACAACTTTCAGCCGCCAAAGAAGATATCAATTGATCAAGTTTCTCGGATACCCAGATCAACTAGCTTGTCGCCTTCAACCTTTTGTCTATAATCGACCCACGATAACCGACCGACCCTCCGTCCAGTCCGGGTCGGGGCGACAACACGGCCCAAAAACTTTTTCTCTTCTACCCTTTTCCGGAGCCCGCGCGCTCCAGAGACGAAATGAAAAGGCAGAACAACATCAGGCGCCTGAATGGGCGCGGTCTAGGTTCTAGAGTCATTCGCCCCCATTTTTTTAGGTTGTAGGCCTATGGCATTTGGGCATCTTCATATATCCCGATCCTCTGAACGCCTTGCGGGTATGATAACGATCTTGCTCTGATAATATCTCGTGATGTTGCCATGCGTTTCCCGACAATGATCAGATGTCTGATCCAGGTTGTGGCCATTGCTCAATTTTCGGTAATCGTGGAAGGCGCAATTGAAAGGATATAACGCTATACTGTGGCCAAAGTAAAAGCGACATCAGGCTGGCACTCTTCTCAGACTCCGCCTCGGACAAGTCGGTGGGGTGATCAGGCGGTCATTAATCTTCCGCCAGTGTCAATGATGGGCTTCTCGAAGCCTTAAACCCGCCGAAGTTGGAGGTAGGAAGCTGCTTTGTCCCATGCGCCCCGATCGGCAGCCGAGACTTCGTTAGTCAGGGTCTTGACTCCAGCATGAAGTGCACCAAAGAAGTCCAGGGCAATGTCGAAATCTTCGAAAAAATTCGTTGCAAAGGGTACGAACTTCGAAGGAAAGTCCTTCTTCTTCGCTTGCTTCTGCGCAAGGGGCTCGTCGGGCTGGATATCGTCCAGGAAAGTCTTGACGGCAATACCCAACGCCACGTCCGTGTCCGAGAGAAACGGAAGCCTGAAAGAAGATCAGTAAACTCGAATTCGCGGTGCCGACAAAAGGCGGGTAACATACGTATGGCCGATTTCCAGGTAGTCGTTACGCTCGCGGTTCGTTTGTGCAAAGAGCAGCATCGACGCCACAATAGCTTCAATGAGATCTCTGTCTGCCTCGCGGATAGCGGAGCTCAAAGAACGGAAACAGAGGAAGTTCTTGCTCAATGGCCCAGTATAACCGTTTGCCTGGTGGCGCAACTTCAGAAGAGTGGCGCAACGGCTGATTAGGAGTAGACTGGCTTTGTCATCCTCATTGCCACACATCGGTAAACCGCTCAGTTCCGGATGCTGGTTTCGGGTGTTTAGAAGGTCGAAACGGATCAGCTCAAAAGCCACGAGAGCCGCTTCATACAGTCCTGGAACTCCAGAAGCCTTGACCGTCGGCTCGAGCTTCTCCAAAGACGTGGCTAGAGCCTCTCCCCACGGCGTCAGGTTATGACTGTCATCGACATACTCCCGCAGATGAAGGAAGCGCCAGATCGTCAATGACAGCACAAGACCGCTTGAAGAGATTCCCTTGATTTTCTCCGTCGTCAAAGTCGACTTAGCGAAGTCTTTCTTCCTCAGCGAAGTGACCTCGAAGCGGATGGAACCGTGCGCAGGGTCGGGAAAGTGCTGCTGAATAGTAGCCGCTTTGACATCCCAGCTGTGCGCGCGCTGAAGAGCCTGGTTGTCCTGAGGCCGATACTGTATCTTGTGGGTATATTTATCGTCATACCACACCTTCACGGAGATAGGCTTGTACTGAATCCCACGATGCAGTCGTGGTAGAACGAGGCTCAAAGCCGTCTCCCTCAAGGGCATGAGTTTCGATGTCACCAGCTGCTTGTACTCCTCGGACTTAACGCCATCAAGTGTTGGTGTCACGACAATCTGGCCATGGGAGATCCAACTAAGTAGACGAGCACCGATGAGTCCAGTGTTCAGGTAGTGGAATAACTCGGCGGGCAATTGGTAGCCAAGATACTCCCAGTTGTCTTGCGTTAGCGTATCGAAGTTGTGGACTTTGATCTCACCGTTCTCGGCGATGTAGATGAAATGATCAACACTCATCCTAGCTTTGCGGTATTTCTGCAGCCAGTTGAGATCATTCTTCGACTTGAGAACATCGTTGAACGAGTTGCATGCATTCGCAACAGACTTATCGGACGTTCGCAACATGTTGACCGCGTCCTGTACCGAAGAGGGCTGTCGCGGGGTGATCGTTGGCTCCTTCAGTGGAGGGAACGCAGGGAGAAAGCTTGTCCCTCCCATCAGTAGTGCGTCAATGAAGGTCGGCTCGGTGACGCCCAGAGTCTTGATAACCCCTTTCTTCGAGATGGCGTGGAAGTTCCCAGCTTCCCAGTCAATAGTTCGAACAATGAAGTCTTGAATGGGGTATAGCAGGAGTTCCTGGGAGCCCATGACAGCCGAACATTGGTCCGAATCAATCGAGCTGAAATAGGCGAGCTGCTGCCGTCAGTCTGGAAAGCACCGGAGAATCTCTGGCAGGACGTACCTGGGCAGCTGCATTGAACGGTGGGACTAGGAAATGAAGTCCACGACGCTGAAGAATGCTCTGAAGCAGTGGAAACAAGTGCTGCACAAGGTACGCTCCTACGCCAAGTCAGTAGGGACTTGTGAATATGGAAGCCTCGCGAACTACCTCTATGAGAACCAAAGGCAGCCACAGCTTCATTGGCCTGGCTCTGGAAGTACAACGCCCAGGCTTCATCAGTGCCAGCAATAGCCTTGTTTCCTCGCTGGACTGTGACCTCGTCCGAGCCTCTTATGGACTGGCCATCAAAGATGAAGAATGGTGTAGTCCGGTTGCTTTTCCAGCTGTCGAGATCGGATTCGATATGAGATTGGATTCCAGTCAAGCCACCGAGAGCGGGCAATAGCGGCTCATGGGAGGGTAGGTTGTCGAGGAACAGTTGGAGGTAGTACGAGGCATCGACGGCAATGGTAGCATCGACAAGCTGGGAAACATCGGCAGTCCTACACCGTTTAGAACAAGAAGCTTCACAGGCTGTGGGAGAGTTCATCCATCACGTACACGACCTGCTCGTTGATCCAGTGATCTTCCGAGGAACCTAGAAAGGGGTGGTTAGCACCAAAGATCCAAGTACAATGCGACGACGTATGAATCTCAGACCGGGTGAATGACGGGAACGGCCTATTGGGTGACTCTCCACAACTAGAGCCACGGGGGTCAGGGGAAAGCTGTCGTTCTTTCTGGAAGTGACTCGGAAGGCCTGGCGCAAGCACTGGCGCAAAACCTCATCGTCGCGTCGTGATCGGCCCGCCTCAACATGGTGGTCGTCCGCGTATATAGAGGCCATCGGACTTGCGCCTCGAGGCGAGGCAGGGTTGTTGGAAATTGGATTTGAGGATGCAGTGCGGTCGGTTCGTTCCGCGTTGGTGTGGTGATTGTCGTCGTTGCTGTCGTCGTCGTCGTAGTCGGTGGCCCAATCGTGGCGGGGACGGCGCGGAGTAGAGAGCGGGCGAGGGACGAAGCGAGGAAAGTTTGTATGACTCACTAGGCATCTTGACCAGGTTGACTTCGGACTGAAGCTGTAGAAGCCTCAGTCGCAAGCTGGTACAAGTGGAAGGAGGGAGGTATGGAGAAGTTCAGACGGCGCTACGTTGCGTGACGCAGACGAGAGCAGCGCGTCTCAGGTAGCCGGCTGGGTTGAGTTCGGAGGGTGGGATGAAGTTGGAATGGGGAAGGTTCGAGGTTGGTTGGGGAGTAGAAAGACGGCAAGGTCAAGGCCAGGTGCAAGAGTGGAAGGGAGAAGAGGGGAGGTCGCAGGAGCACCTTTCCGCAGCCGACGTTGAGGCTGATTGTGTCGGAGGCAGCTGCAGGTGAGAGAGGGAGCTTGGGAGCCTCGCGGGCAGGTAGGCAAGGTAGGTTCGTTGGAGCTTCCCTGAGGACAATAGACCCTGGGACAGTGCATGGCCGGGACGGGGTCGAGCTCCCGTTCCAACGTGCTAACCTAAAGGAACCCAGCACTTCCTTGCTGAGGCTGCCAGGTACCTTTCCCCACTCAGCCTCTTAGCCCGGCGGACACTGCAACTGAGAGTATCCCCTAACAGAAGTCTGAGAGGAAAAGAAAGGCAAGACAAAAGAGACACCCCGACTCAATGTGCTACATCTCTGCGTTGGCATTCCGAAGGCTGGGGTACAGTTCCAGGTCGATATCGTACTGTAAAGTTGGCAGCAACGTCTTTATACCTTCCTACCTAAAGTAGGTATGTGTTGGTTACCTGTAGTGCCTCCATATTCCCCGTGAGCGCTAAATCCGACAGCTTTGAATTGACTGTCCGGGTTCCACTAAACTGTACAACATCAAAAGGCTGGGCAGAGCACGCTTACCATCACTGTAATAAGGCTACTTTCTGCCCGAGTTTGACGAGCGTCATTGTTTAGATAAGAAGCGCTTTACCAACAGACATGGCGAATGCGACAACGATCCCTATCATTGACCTCTCTACCGAGGGTAGCGACCAGGCCAAACTCGCTCATGACCTCGTGGACGCTGCTGTCAACTGTGGGTTTGTCTATATCAAAAACGCGGGGCAGGTGATCTCAGTAGAGCAAGTTCAGCGTGCTTTTGATCTGGTGAGTGGCTGCCTCCATTTCAGCAACAGCTCGGTACTTGATGCAGCTTTGCCGCCGGAACAAAGCTCACGCCCGTTGCTCGACAGTCACGAACCCTCTTTCGCTCTCCAACCGAAGATAAACAGAGATGCAAGATACAGAAGAATAATCAAGGATGGTCTGGGATGCATACCGAGACGCTGGACCCCAAAACGCAGCGAGTAAGCAAATATAATCACCTAAGGTTACAGACCGGCCATGTCCAAGTCACTTGCTGACGAGAAGCTAGGTGGGAGACTTCAAAGAGTGACTCGACCCTATCTGGCTTTGACTACATACAACACAGCCCCTACCCGGGCCCGTGACTGACTTGCTTCTGCCCAGAGCTTTCAATTTTGGCCCCTTCGACGACGGCAGAGCGACACAGCCTATTCCACGGAGCATTGAACCCCATCAAGCCGAACTGGCAGCGTTTCGCGGAGCCTGTCATTATCTCTGTCGCAGGATTCTGCATCTCTTCGGAATCGGACTGGGGGTAAGAATCTTAAGGTCCTCCCCCAACCCACTTTGGCCTAACCGGCTCACATAGGTCGAACCTCCCGATTTCTTCGCACAGGCGCATTCCCCTGAGAAGCCCTCGGGATCGATTCTCAGGTTCCTCTATTACCCACCTCCAAGTGCTACAGATGCTCAGGACGATGATGTCCGAGCTGGCGCACATTCCGACTATGGCTCGGTGACTCTGCTCTTCCGGCTCAAGGGACAAGCTGGCCTCGAGATATTGACGCCGGACACGAATAGCTGGGCTCCTGTGCCTGTGTGCCCCCAGGGAACCGAGGATGACGATGCGCCCCCAATCCTCGTCAACATTGGTGATCTACTCTCGTACTGGACCAACGGCCTGTTTCGAAGTACTGTCCATCGCGTCACAAACGGGACCAAGGGGACCAGTGCGGGCCTGGTTTCGGGAGAGTCCACCGCAGACGCCCGATACTCAATCGTCTTCTTCTGCCATCCTGCACATGAGACGCCGCTCCTCAGTGTACCCAGCGAGCGCGTGTGGAGTTTCAACGGTGGCCAGACTAGTAGTGCAGGAGACCGCAATCCTTACGATCAGCGTAAGGTTTTGACGGCAGATGAGCATCTTCAGATGCGGCTGCAGGCATCTTACTTGCAACTGTATGCTGAGAAGGCACAATAGGTCATGGCGAAGGGCGACTACAGGGCATCCCTCATGTTCCTGCACAGTTTTACCAGTGTGAGCTTCAGGAATGCCACAGGCTCGTAGTAGCTCATCTAGCCCATGAATGAACTGCTCAGTTAAGCCAACTACCCAGATGAATACCTACCTACCTCAGGTACTTAGTCAACAACGAAAGACCATGTAGGCCTGTTGTCCCGGCTGTGGCGTGGGGATATGGATCTCATTGGGATAAAATTCCAACATATATTCCTCAAGCAAGTTGATGCAACACCTGGCCAGTTGGCTCAAGTAGTTGTGGTGCCTACAACACGTGATGGAAGCTTGAGCGTAGCGAAGAAAGTTGCTCGGAAGGTGAGTCTTCTTGTACAGTGAAATCCATGGATGCGGCCCCTAGGTAAGACGAGCTAGGATAGATTAAGATAAGATAAGATAAGATAAGATAGCACAGGATCGTTACCACTTTTTTTCTTCTTCCATGCAGCCGTTCCCCAACCTACAGTACCTTAAGGTACCTAGGTATGTTCTTCCGTCAGGTACTTGACCGACCTCAACGCACCGCCAACACCCATGAAATCCGCCCTCGCGGGGAGCTTGGTCAGGTTTTGCCTACCAAGAACCACAGATTACCTGGCTCGATCTCTTCTATGCCCCGCCTCCACGCGAGCCTTCACACTCGGGCGGCGCGATCAGAAACGCCCGAATCAGAAGCCAAAATTCCCCAAGAAAAATCAATCGCCGCCGGCAAACTCCTCAGATCTCGACCGAACACCATCCCATCAGTCTGAGGCGAAAGCACCGGCCGAAGAGACAACATTCTTCAGGAAATATTATCCGCCGGAAAACGAGAAGGACAATCCAATATCCTTCAACAAAATGACGGGCGCCAAACAGAAGCCCTCGTGGGCGATTGACTTGACCCCCACGCCCGTGAACCTCGACGCAGTCTCCGTCGCCAACCACAGAAAGCTTACCCAAGAAGACGTCAAGAAAATGTTCAAAGAGGAGGAAAAGAAGGAGGAAAAGGAAAAACGGCCCAGTAAGGCTGAAAGGCGTCGCATCAAGCTGTACGAGAGAGAGCGTGAGAAACTCACCAAGGAGATGCACCTGAGGGACGACTCGCCACCGGAACTGTGGGCGCGTATGGAGGAGAAGCTGGCTCGGTGGCAGGAAACCCGGGATGCGCAGGCTGCGAGACGGGAAGCAGCCAAGAAGGCCCGTGAATTCATGACTACCCGGGGACCGCGCCGAAAGCATTTGACATACTCCGAGAGGGACACGAACAGGCTCGCTGATGAGGCGCTGAAAGCACAGGCCCCATTCAGAAGTAACGAGTTCTTTCGGGACCCTTCAGAGTTACGATAGCAGAGGTCTTTCCCCTTTCTGGCGTTCAGGTGGCGGTCATTATCTATCAGGCTCGATGGTGGTGGCTAAACGGCCCCTCGTGGTCGACTTGAGCACGGGGGTTCGCACGCAGCAGTTGATTGTGCAGTTATCCAGCAACTGGCAGACCTAGACAGGCATACATGGCAGTTGATTCAACTAGCAGAAATTACAGCCTCCGTGGAGTACTTGGCATGCGCATGCGCGTCCTGGTCTCGTGAATTCCCCGTCCCATGTGCCCCGTTCATAAGGTACCCTATGCCATCGATACATGAAGCTCAGGTAAAGCCCAGAGCGCCAACGCCTGGTCTACATCTCTCTCTCTCTCTCTCTCATCGTACAAGTCTGCCCCCCCCTCCCCTCATGGTCTCATCCGGAGGTGGCCTCACTTCTTCTTCTCCTCGCCATCGCCCTTCCCCTTGTCCCCCTGCGCCGGGTCCGCGCCGCCCTTCCCCCGCAGCTGATCCCAGGCCTCGGAGACGTGGTCGGTGATGAGGCCCCAGTAGCCGCCGCCGCCCTCGGCGAGGGCGCGGCGCTCGCGCTCGCCGCGCTTCTGCTCCCAGTCGTCGGACTCGGCGCCCATCCAGACCTTCTCGAGCACGCCCTTCTGTTGCTTCTTGTCCTCGGCCGGGTGGTCCTTATCCTCCGCCAGCCGCCGCCGCTTCTGCTCGCGCTCGCGCAGCAGCGCCTCGCGCGTCCGCTGCGCCTTCTCCGGCAGCGCCTGCCCCGTGAAGTGCAGCATGCGCCGCTGCAGGCGCGTTGCCGTCGTCTCCCCGCCGCTGGCCGAGACGAGCTGGTTGGCGCCGTACAGCACCACGCCGCCCAGCGCCACCGACCGCAGGTCCAGCCGCCGCGGCGGCAGCGCCAGGGCCACCGCCGCCACCGGCGTCAGCACCATCCACGCCCGCCGGTACCAGCGGTCCAGGCTGTTCGGCGGCGCCGCTGGTTGCTGCTGCGGCTGCCGCTGCTGAAGCTGTTGCAGCTGCGCGGTCGGCGAGCCTGGCGCCGGCCCGGTGTTGGCGGGGGGTGCGGGTGTTGGTGTTGGTGTGGGTGTTGGTGTCGACATTGTGGGATGGGTTGGCGGACCGCGATGAGGTCTGTGGGTGTTGAGGTTGGTTTGGTAGAGGTAGGGATTCGCGCGCGAATCGGGCGCGGGAAAGTTGGGTGCGCGATCGAACCGTGTCGCTCGCCGTTTACGCCGAGGAATACCGGTAAGTTGGCGTATAGATCTGAGATGGAATAGTCGGGTATACGTGTACGGCTCAACAATTGCCAATATCAAGGGTGGTTCGCAGCACGCGGTTCAGGGCTTGGTCGATGATGCAGCGGTTCGTAGAGCTTCTTCGAAGCACCGAACTTTTCTCGCATTCGGCGCTACCCTAGCTTGCCTACCTAGCTCTTCCCTACAGGGGCTAGTCCAGCTAAGCTCGTGGACCGTGCTCTCGCTTGGGCCTGTGCCGTGGGGAGCCGTGGGTAGATCCGACACTGGCGCCGCGCTTGTGCTGAACGGACGAACGAACGAACGCTGGGGAACGCTGGGGGATGATGGGATGGCACTTCCACGTTCGGGGTCCATGGACGAACCGGCCGGCCTTCTCCTCTTTCGACCTCATCCCTTACATTGACAGCTGACGCTTGCTCTCAGACTTTAACCTATTATCTTGACCGAATACGACCATGCTCCGTCGACAGCGAGGTCTTGCTCCGAGCCATGATGTCGCCAGCGCCATCGAGTTGTCCGGTCTAGACTCGATTTGCCAGTGGCGATGGACGGTGATGTTGCTGCTGCTGACGTGGGGTGAGCCCCCAACCTTACCTCCCCCAGTGCCTACCAGGTATCTAAGGTTAGGTACTTACCAAGGGGTCCGTAGAGTGGTACCGAGAGACGCGGATGTCGGTCATACACCTACACGATTTTCAATGATGAAATAATTGCGAGCAGCCTCCCTGAGTCATGCGCTTCGAAGAGGTCGGTTTCTCACCGGACGGGCCAACAGAGGATACAAGGCACAAGGCATTTTCACCAAGGGGGCGCAATATTCGTACACTCATTGGGGGGAAACAGCGCGGATGCGTTCCCTACAGTTTCGGTATCTACTGCCATCGTGCATCTTTCACCGCCATGGCGCGCCCAACTCACATGGTAAGTCGGCGGACCGCTCCATGATGCAGCAGGGACAGCAAACACCGTGATCCTTACAATTCTCTATCAGCCACAACGGTCGCCGTTCGGGGTTTTGACTTGGCCGGCTCTCGGACGCACCAGTTGCGATACTTCGTCCCCAAAGCACGTAGCTGTAGCGGCCCATGTATGTGGTCATGATGCCATCCCACCAGGCAGTTCTTGGGGGGGCCGGTAGTTGGCTTCCTTACCGCCTGCGTAACGGCATCTCCCATTATACCCGTAGTACATGGTATATGCAGCCCTGTGCAGTTGGCCCCCATGTGGGATGCGGAGGGTATGCCAAGAGGTGCCGCTTCAGCCTATGGTGGTGTTCACTGGCGAAAACGTGATGGTGCTTCGGTCATGTCCGGAACTGGGCGACTGGCTGCGCCTTGCCTACCGCCAAGCAGTACTGTCCGGCACGCGGCAGGGCTCGGCAGCCTGCCCGGCCATGCTCTGCGAGCAGGGAGTTAATGGACGATCGGCCATGCCGTAGGCGTGTGTGTGAACTTCCCGAGGTGGCAGTTGTGATCGTCGTCTTCAATATGGGACCGGGTTTCATCCGTGTGTCTGCATGGAAAGATTCGTGGAGCACGCTAGAAGTCAATTTTGCCCTTCAAGCGCATGTTTGTCGGCTTTGTGGCTTCTTCCCAACGCGCTTGTCGCAGAGCTAGGTTAGCAGTGCTCTTCAATGGCGGGTATTAGGAAACGTTCGGGGCTGACTGGGTTGTAGAACCTACTACCTTAGGTAGACTTCAACATATCATCGCGCGATGAGTGTTTGCCTCGAAGAGGTATGGCCACCGTGATCTTGTGAGACTGCGAACGAAGACAACAGTATCATTGCTACTTATCAGAGTCATACCCTCCCCAGGTCAGCACCTTGCTTCTGGCCATAGGATCTTGCATTGGGGTATAGCAGCTCATTCGAACCCAAGGCAACAATTGTGACAACTGGACAACAGTATAAAGTGGTCGAATAGCCCGTGTATCTTCCGTAGGCGGTAAGCGCAGCGTGGCTCATGACGGAGTGGGCCGATGAACGACTGCATCTTCCACGTAATTTATCGGCGCCGAATAGATAAGGATCACTTCAGTTTTCCTGCGGGGGGGGGGGGGGGGGGGGGGGGTTCACCTGCATGTTCGCGGAAGCGTGTCTTACTCCGTAACCCCATCGCCCATGAACTCCCGTCATGCCGGACATGAGCAGCATATCCTCGCCTGGCTCTAGATGAAGAGCAGGCAAGCGTTACCAGCGGGATGGGAAGATCAACCTCCCGGTGCAACCCAAGGCAGGCTATCTGACTCAGACGGTGGTATCTGGCAACCATCTTTTGTGGCCGCTCCAGCTCTTTTCCAATTGAGACGCTGCAAGCGAGCGAAAAGGGCCGAAAGGTCGATGTCGACTTGATTGCCTTGCAGTAGTCTTCGAGTGCTGGGTCGCATCATGGGAACCATCCGTGGTAGTGCTGTCCGTACCAGAGGTAATTACACTGGGCCGAAAGTTCGGCTACAATGTAGTCGGCCGTTCGAACTGGGTTTCCATGCCTGGACAGAATAGAGATGGTCTGACCGTCCTCATCGTGAGACCCAGACCCAGCCGGAGTGGAAGAAGACAACGCTGGATCGACCGAGAGTAGCTACCCTGTTGGGACGTTTTCCAGGTCGCCGAAGACTGGCCCTAATCTAATGGAAGCAGACTCTCGTCGGGTATGTGAGCCTATATTTGAAAGATACGGACATTGATGGCCGCGTAGCGTCTTGGGTCACAACCGTTCCGGCTTCTGTCATACCGACTCTCTCACAGGTCATTGACCTCAGTAATGACTTCTCACAGGGACTGCTTCAGCAGAACGAGACTTCCATCTACCACGGAGGCTGAACGGCACATAGATGTCGTAATTGAGCGGCCCTCCAGAGAAGGAAATTTGAGCTCCTGTGTCAATAGACCTGGGCTTGGCATTTGGTCAGCGAGAGGTCGGGACAGGTATCTGTCCGACGGCTTTACCTAGGTACTCAGGAACGACGGAGTGGCGGGGTCCCTCGAAGATTGCCACTCCATTGGATGGGAAGGGCAAAAAAAAAAAAAAAAAAAAAAAAAAAAAAAAAAAAAAAAAACACGTGATGGCATTCTGAAGCCCTATTAGAACCAGAGAAGAGTGCATGGTGGCGGCCTCAGTCAAGTCGGCTACTGCAATCTGAACAGCGGCGTTGGAACGAATCAAAGCCCCCGAGCAGGTAGTACTATAGGGCTGACGATCAAGATCCGATATGGAACAAATTGCCGACTTTCTCTTTCGAGCCGGGCATTGGCTGAGTTGTGTAAAAAAGGACCACGCAGGTGTTGCCGTGACCCACATATCCAATGGCCCCGGGGATGGACACTTGGCGTGCGAGAGGATGACCGGCTTGACTGGCCGGACTGGGTGTTGGTCACGATATGTACATGTACCTCATGCAGAACGAGGGAAGTTGGGGGCACTTGGGCATTTATTGGATGGTGTGAGGTGATGAAGCGTGTTCGTAGGGCTGAGCTGGTGGGTATGATTGTTCCAGTATCCGAATGGAACTCCAGATGCACTCCAGGTCACAGCGGATCGTTTCCGCGTCGAACCACACCTGGGAGGGATTTTCTCGAAACAAGACCCGTATCATCGTACACCTAACTACGGAGGTGAGATTGGCATGAACTGTGAGAAACTTCAGTGAAAAGGAATCTTTCGCACTTAGGCACGTTCTGATTGAGGAGTCGTGCCATGGTGTTTTTTCACTAGTTAAGTCGACGCGCTTTTTCGTTACCAGGGACCCGATAGACGCGGACAATATAGTAAAGGCGGTCTGCAGCTTGCGAAGAAGCCGTTAAATTGATGATGCTGGAGCAAAGGAGGCTGGCCATACCTGCAGCCGAGCAGCCACGCCGCTGTGTCTTGGGGACCGGGTGCTCAGCCTTTCAAGGGATGTCGACGGTCGTCCAGCAGGGGTCCGGGTAATAACCAGATATCCCGTACCTAAGGTACCTCAGGTCAAGGAACTCTGTCGCGATGCCTGGGTGAACGGGAATTAGCGCTAAGCCGCATGTGCTTGTTCGTCTTCGATAGGGTGGCTGAGTGGAAGATGGGAAGCTTGAACACCCTTCAGTGACCAGTCTGAGATTTACAGCTTCACGGTGTCAACCTAGGAGAGTTGCGCTTTGCGAGGGTGTGGATATTCCTGAATCCCCAGATTCATTGTGGAGTAAGTAAGGGGTACTCGGTACAGGAACTCACCCACGCCCGCAATCCGTCTTGTTGGGGGCGCCTCGGCTGCTAGCCGAAACTCCTCAGCAGCCTGGTACTTGAGGCCCACGGGTTATTATGGTTATTAGATGGGTAACCGGTTTGCTCGAGTGGCCGCTTAGTATCGCTCTTGCATACCTACCTAGCATGGGTAAGTTCTCTCCCTCGGAGCAAGGCCTCCTCGCTCGGACAGCCTCGATTGTAAATCGATTAAGATAAGCGCTGCTGGAGAAGTCAGAAGAGGGGCATTGATGCTTGGTTTCCTGAAAGGTGAGACGAGAGCTGACTTGGGGTTGGAAGCTGAGTCGTTTGCCCGCACAAACGTTCAACAGCCCACTGGGGGTGCTCATGTCACTGGCCGAGTAGGAACCGGCCGGCGGGGCCGGTTGTCTTTGTGTGTTGCTCCGAGTAGGGTATGTAGTTTCAAGCTACGGACTTCCTTTGTTTGCTTGACCCATACTCGTCCGGTCACCGATCTGGCGATATTAGATTTATTACCGGTGACGCCAAGAAAGAAACATGAGCCCTGGCCCATGTGTTCTCCCGTCTCTGCTACCTACTTGAGTAAGTACCTAGGTAGGCAGGCAAAATCTGGTAGGTGGTACGCGACGAGCCCGGGCAAATCGGTCATTCGCCCAGTAAGAGGTCGAGGATTCGGGCGATATGCTGCGAGGCTTCGTACGAAAAAGGCGTCTAGAATCCAAGTCAAACCCCGGGGACGCTTTGGAATCAATGGATGTCGCTCAGCCCCGTCCCAGAGACGTCAGTAACCGGATGTAGACAGAATACCTTACCACGCATGAGCAAATTCAATCCGGAGAGCGAGGTTTGGAAAAAGTCGGTCTGGACATCGTGGCTGATGCTCCGACTTTCTCACATGCCTTGGACGAAGACGGAAGGCAGGAAGGCAGGAAGGCAGGAAGGCACACGCCTGAAGCCAGGCGACTGCCCAGGCAAGCCAGGCAACCAGGTCCCAGATCAGATAACCTTAGTGGCAGCATCCCACTATTGGGGCTCAGCCCAGGCCCCACGGGGGCCGTTTCTGCCGCTGTGCTGGCTATCATCCGCGCCGCCTGACACCCGTTTGTCCGTGGACACCACCTCACGCGCTACCTAGCCCAGTCGGCCTGCCCCCTCTCCTGCCCGCCGTACCGCCTGCTACATCTGTTGAATTTTGTGGACCACGTGGAAATACCTGTACATAGCCTACGTAACCATGCGTCAGCTCCCGTATACATATATAATGCTGTCGCCCCGGTAAATACGGTAAACCATCCTCCGTTTAATTTAATTAAATCACATTACTTGTTTATTTACCGTTTATTTTATTAAGTTATAAGCCTGGATAGCTTTTCTTTGCCCCTTAATTTATTTAAATACTAATATTATAATTATAAATATATATGCTAATAAAAAAAATAATAAATATCGTTATTGATCGAAAAATAAACCTCGATATCGGTTTTTAACGTTTGGTAACGACGAGGTTATTAAATTATTATTTATTTTAGGCTTAAAACATTTAAATAATTATAACAAATGTTTATAATTATTAAAAGCCGAGATAAACTTTAAATTAAAAGCTATTACGGCTTATTTTAAAATAAAAACATTAATTATGTAATAAATTACGCGAAAATAACTTTAAACTAATAATTAAATAATTTTTTAATATAATGTTTTATTACACGTAATATAGCTAATTTTTTTACATAAAATTAGCTATTTTTTATTTAAACTTAGTTAAGTCGTATAGTATATTTTATTAAAACGTAACGAATTTTAAAGATTTAAAACTTTTTTTACTTATATAATATATTAAAACAGTTTATTAAAGAAATAGGACTTTTGTTATTTAATAAATTTAGTGACGACGATAAACGATATATTTTGATTGATATTATATTTGAATTATACGAAAAAGAATTGAAGGAAGAACGATATTTTATTAATAATATTATATTTAAGCTATTTATATTAAGTGATATAAATATTTTTTAGCGGATAATACGTATATTAAGTACTAATTATAATTTTAAAATTATATTAAACGGTGAATTAGGCGGATTGATAAATAATAGTCCTAATGTTAAAGTCGGTTTAAAATTTAGACTTAATAATATTAAAATATTTAAAGGTATAAATAATTTAACTATTAAATAAACTATTAGAGCCGTTAAACTATTTACTAAGACCGTTAAATTATTTATTAAAACCGTAAAACCGTCGTTTATTATAATTAGTAATAAATACGTGTATAATATACCGAGTTATTAATTATTATATATATTATTGCTTATTTAAAAAATTTAATTAACGGGTAAGTTATAAAAATAATAGTATTATTAACTTTATAATGTAAGGCTTAACGTGCTTTTATAAAAGATAAATATATTATACGTACTTTTTTAAATAAGCATTAATAAGCTTAAACTTTAAAAAAATATTAATTAATAACTTATTAACATTTATAAAAAAGGATAATTAGCTAAAATAATAAAATTAAGTTTATATTACTTTAATAGTTATAAAAGTTTTAAACTTATTATTATTTTATAAAGAAAAACGATTTATTTTTTTTTAATTTTAAAACTTATAAAAAATAAAATATAACACTGTGAAAAGTATTTTATAGAGCATATTATTAAAAAAACTTAAAGATTTATTTTTTGAGGAGGATATAGTATATTAAATTTAAGAACGGGTTAAAATCGAATTTAAATAGCGAAGATTTAAAGAATTTTAATAAATTAATAATAAGTTTTAAACGTTAAGCTTTAATAAATATATAAATATATAAGCTTACGGGTAAAAGTTAAACTTATATTATTAATAATAGTTAAAAATTTTATTATAATATAAACTATTAAAAATATATTTTATTTTACGATTTATCTCGGGACTAAATAATAATTATAACTTTTAAAAAATTATATTTTAATATAGGATTAAAATAAAAAGAAATAATTAAATTATTTTATAAAATATAATTATATTAGCCGAGATTAAAAAGGTAAATTAAGGACTATATTTAACAAATATAAAATTTAAAACTATTATAATTATAATAATTACTATATAATTAGTTTTTAGTAAAGATACGGCTATAATAAAGGTTAAGTACTATTATTTTTATTATAAGCTAAACTATATTAAGCAAAACTATAAATAAAAACATCCTAAGTTTATAAAAAAGTTTAAAAAAACGACTTATAAACCGACGGGGATTTAAAAAAAACGATTAACATTAAGCATTTAAGCCAGGGAATTTGGGAAAAAAATTATCTATTAAACCTATGGTTAAGCGCTTCTTTATTTAAATAAATAAGTTAAAAAAAAAAATAAAAAACCTAAACATTATAATAATAATAAATAATAAATTAAATAAAAATAAAATATTAAAAGCCGTAATAATAAATAATATAACGTTTAGTAACATATTTATAGCTATAAAAAACGAAATTTTAAATATAACACTCGTTTACCTGCTATAAAATTACTAATTAAAAATACCTACTATAAATTAATATAACGGCAAAACTATTTAAAAATTAACTAATTTTATCGTTAATAATCACATTATTATAAATAAAGTTTAAATTATTAACTCGGGGTATAATTAATCGCTTACATATCGTCGCAATTTATTTCTTACTAATACGCTACGCTTTTATAAATAATAAATTAAGGGCATTGGTGGTTAACACGTTAACGTTACCGTTATAAATGCGATATAGCTTAAAGTTAAATAACCAAATAAATTACATCGCAAATTAACGTTTATAAACGTATTACTAGCATTAATAATTAAGTATAATTTATTATTACTATTATAATTAGTTAAATAAAACGTAAAAATAATTAACATTACATATAAAACTTAAACTATAAAATAAAGAGATATTATTATAATAGCTATTAAAATTAGACGACTATACGTTATTAAAACTATAAAAATACTAATTATTATACTAATAGCTTATAATATTACTTTATTAAACGCTTTATAATATAAACGTATAAAACATTTAAAAAACAATTTAATAAAAAAAATAAAAATAATAATAATCGAAATAAATAAAGCACGATTTTTTTACATTTATTTACTTTATATAAAAACACGAATAAAAAAAATACCATATAACCGGTTAAATAAATTAAAAAAATATTTTAAAAAAATTTTTTATATTAATTTATATAGTTTATTTAAAATCATAAGCGTTAAAAAAA